>JAMZDL010000069.1:0-152386 GCA_027579765.1 Candolleomyces efflorescens
CTCCTGCTCTAGCATCCAGGAATTGGCTCTAGGGTAGAAATACCCTAGGGTCCAGTCCCTACGGTCCCCCTTAACCCTTCTCAGGTGATATCTCGAGTCGAGGTACGACGACTTGGGCTTGAGATATAAGGACAACATCTCATCGACAACCCGAGATGTCAGATATATCTTCATATCCCAAGCGTCGACGACTCTACACATCGCTCGAGAACAAAAACACTCGAGATGTCTACGATTGAGATATCACTCGAGATATCTTGACAACTTGATCTCGGACTTGTCGTCGTCGAGACATTATCTTTATATCTGAACCGTCGACGAGTCCGAATATGTTCTTATCGACTGTCGTTTGTGAGGCGTCGATGCTCTCGGACGCACAGGTCGAGTGTCAATTCTCAACGAATTGAGCGTCGAAGACTCGGGGGTAACGAGGCTCAGAATGTTGGCACGCGAGATCAAGACATTTCTCAGGTCGTTGATCCTCAACGGCTTGTGTCGTTAATTGCGACCAATAACGACTCGAGACTACAACACCTCCCCCGAGTTCTTGATTTTCAATGTCTCGAGTCATTGAATACGACCGTCGAGGACTCCGGATGACGATAATAGTTGTTGACCACTCATAATGACAACTTGGAGGTCAAGATCAAGGAATATTTCTTCCTTTATCAATCCCCCATATGTGGAGTCGTTGACTCTTCAAACGGATTGCTTGAATCATATTGTGAGAATTACTATTCATTGAACGTTCCTTGTACAACAGAGTCCTGGACTCCTGTACACAGCAAGGCAACTAGGTCTTCCTATCTGCTTCTTATTGCACTTAACGATTCAGACTGTGAACAAGCTACTCATTGTATGAGGTCTCGCTTTCAGTAGTCTCAAATACCCCACTCCCCACTCCCCTCTCCCTTCCTCACTTCCTTCCACCCTTCCTTCCTCTCGAATCCCAACTAACCAACCCCCGTCCACAGCCAAATCCCTCATAAACTCCACCACAACCCACACCTACGACCTCCGCACCCAAACCTACCTCCAACCCCAAGCGTCCTACCACCTCGTCCAAAAGCTCCTCACCGTCAACGCCGAGCTGCTCTCCCAGCTCACCTTGTCCTCCCCTTTCTCTGTGGGGGGTGATGTGGTGTTTGGGGAGGGGACGACGTTGAGCGAGGTCGCGCAGGCTTGTGTGAGGGATAAGAGTTTTGGGAGTGCACCGGGGAGTTTGGAGGTTCTGGTTAGGGAGTTGGAGGGGCAGACCAAGTGCGTTTTTGTTCGGGCTACTATCGTACCCGATCTTTGGTGATAGAGTACTGACGGAGAGGATGGGTTTATTCGTAGGTTCCCAGTCTTGATGGCAATCGACGACTTCCAAGCGCTGTTCCACGATACGGCGTATCGAGATCCGTTCTTTAGACCTATAAAGTCGCATCACCTTTCGGTGCCTAGGTTGATTTTGGAGTTTGCGGCTGGGAAAAGGGGGTTTGTGAGTTTTTTCTTCCTCTTCATCTTTCCTCTCCCTCCTCCTTTTCCTCTTCCTTCTTTTCCCTTCCTCTTTCTTTCCTCTTTTCCCCACCTCTCTCCCCAAAGAAGAGAGCAACACCTAACTAACCCCCTCACCATACCAGTCCAAAGGAGCTTTCATAAGCGCCCTAACAGCCTCCGACACGCAATATACCATCCCGCTCGAACTACAGGATACGCTCGAGCTGGGGTACAGGCACCCTGTTAGTCCGTATGAAAAGAGGTCGGAGACGCTGCTTCAGTATGCTCGGGGTCTTGCACCGGGTGAAGGTGAAGGTAACGTTGACGGTAACGTTAAAGAGAAAGGTAGCGCGAACGGGAAGGGCGAAGGGAAGGGTAATGGGAAGGGGCTGCAGAATTTGAAGGTACCGGAACGGATGAGCGTGCAGGAGGCCGTGGGCTTGTTTGGGGTTTGGAAAGATGATTTGGCGTTGACGAATTGTGCGTATCTCCCTCTCTCTCTCTCTTTCTCTCCTTTGTGTTCTTTTGGTTTTTATTTGCTGACGAACTTTGGTAGCTCGGTACGATGAGAGTTTTATGGCAAAGTACGTTGAATCCGACGGGAACCCGAGGGATTTTGTGTGGAAGGGCGTTTTGGCTAGTTATGCGCCTTCGTAGATCCGTGAAACGCGTCCACCCATAGATAGATACGTATATATACTTGAATACGCTTGCCTCCGATGGAGTGAATTAATCATTGGTTGTCCCCTTTGAAGGTGCCACGGCACGGAATGAGTCTGTCGAGTAGACTTTGGAGAAGAAGTGAAGGTCTTCGACTCCAGGTCTTATCAATAGCTCGATGATTGCTTGAGACTTAACAAGTCCTTGGGAATGCCTACATACATATTCAGTGAGGACTAGAGGAAATAGAGAGGGGGGAAGACTGAAGGTACCGGAACGGCTGAGTGTAGAAGAGGCCGTGGGCTTGTTTGGGGTTTGGAAAGATGATTTGGCGTTGACGAACTGTGCGTATTTCTTGTTCTTTCTTTCTTTTGGTTATTGTTCTGATGTGTTGGTTAGCTCGGTACGATGAGAGTTTTATGGGCAAATACGTTGAATCCGACGGGAACCCGAGGGACTTTGTGTGGAAGGGTGTTTTGGCTCGTTATGCGCCTTCGTAGATCCGTCCACCTCTCTTGCTCAAAGCACCATCTATACATAGATCCATCCATTCATCCGCACTAGTGACATCCCTCTTCGAACTACTTAGTACTTTATAATACAATTCGTTTGTTCAACGTTGGGTTAGAGGAGACAGAAATTTCCGTTGAGGTATTTGCAGCTGTGGAGGCATCAAAGTTATTTATGCATGACCGACCGACCGACCGACTAGTAGGAAAAACGCTACGTACACTCCGAAGAGGTTTTGGTCGTATGGCGCACAGCACATCCAGCCTCTGGGACCTACATACATATGTAGACGAATCAGACGCAACGCATTAGTTTCGAGGCGACGATCGAGCGTGGTTCTGAATCTATGCGAGCGGATGGGGACTTACAGACTATTGTCGTCTAGAGTTGAATTCGCAGATGCATTTCGGTCTCAACTTGTCGCTTGCTCGATGATGATACGAGACTTACCGAGCCGAGTTGGCCTGGATGTTCAAGTTTATGATACATGCAGTGAGAATCGTAGAGCTTAAGCTATACTGTAACGCCAGGATATTCATGGGAGTACTCACATTTAATCTCTTCGTTGGGGTCGGGATCGGGCCAGGTGTCAGAGGGGAGAGCGGCACCGAGGGCGGTGGAGCTGGCGTAGATCAGGGCGAGGAGGGTGAATCTGAAAGCGTGGTGGAATTTCATGTTGAACTGTGAAGAATGATGGAACGTAACTGTTGAGGGTTTGACCGGTTCACCAAGTTCCTTTTTATATACCGCTCAATAGTAGGAGGGGTTCTTCGAAACTTTCGGTGACCGGGAGAAGAGAAGGGTGGTATGGTAGACGTCCCATTCACTTTTTTGATACATTTTGCTTCTGGAATTGACTGATATGACAGTAATCTGAGCGCCCTCGGCCAAATTGCGGTTGAGTTACATGAGTTTCCCGTGGCTAGGGACTTGTATTATGTGGGGCATAGCACGGCAAACACCGAGGCAGTTTCCGGCCGAAGTAGATTCAGGTGCCGATAGACTTGAACTTGGCGCAAACTACTCGAAGTCTCGTCTAAAAATGCCTCGGTAACTTGTGCGATGGGGAAGTAAAGAACCGGTAGAGAAAGCAGTTATTGCTTTGGCTGTGTACATGCTACATTTTTTTTTCTTTCAACCCTGGTTGTTACATAACTGACAAGTTGTACTCGAATGTCACGGTCGATTATTACTAGTAGGGAATCTAGCCACTACCGGGATGCAACATGCAGCTACGCAAGCATCATTCATCGTAAGTCCACCATCCGATTGGCAAGAGGAAAGCGAGAAATGGCGTGAAGATAAGTACATACATGAACCCAGACGCGTCCGAATTCAGTCTGCACAGGCAGCATAGTGGACGCCGCGACGCGTCGTCTTGTGCTCCTACACGACCAGAACACACATGATCATAGTTTGAGGCAACTCAGTGCCTATAGTAGCAATCGAGTGAGTTTGGGAGAGCACTTACGGGGCTTTCAGTAGATGGATCCCACCACAGCGAAATGAATCATTGTTCAATGTATTAAGTGTGTGAGCGCATATTCGCACATGATGCCGGAGAGGGCCACCGAAGTGATGCATCGTTCAATCAGCCGGTCGCAAGTGTGAACCTGGGGTTTTTTGAGGACTAACCATGGATTTGACTGTGTTAATGGGATAAGTGCCTGAAAACGTATTGAGCGAGGATGAATAAATAGAGAGATGGAGAGATAGATTTCTGAGCTCTCGATGTGGACTACGACTCACATTCAATCTCAGTGGGAAATACTGGAGCCCACCAGGGAAGAGCAGCACCGAGTGCGGTGCTTGTGTAGAGCGTGAGGAGAATGAACTTGAACTTGAAAGCTTGTTGGAGTTGCATGTTGGGATCTCAAGAAGAAGTGGAACGGAAGGGTGCACCAGATCACGCTCCTACTTATACCATTGACACGAGTACTACTAGTAATTTCAATGACGCCAGATGTGCAACATACATGAACACCTGGATAGATGCCTTCGGCAGGTCAAACAAATATACGATCATAACAGACAAGACCCTAAGCACTTCGAGATTCGGCTCGGAATACTAAAGAATTGAATTCAGAAGACCAGTATCACAGCTCTCCAGATATCTATAGACGAGATCACTCAAACAGCTGCAGTATGGGCGAAAAGGGATGGTATTAGAACTTGCATCCCCTCCCCAGGCTGCCATTTATAGCTTACTTGTTAACTTTGATCAACTTCCGAAACTCCAAAATGATGATCTTCAGTGTGAGTCTCGTTGGTCAAATTCGAGGCGGCGGAACACTTGATGCCCATTCCGAAAAGATGGACTCGGGAATCCGGTCATAAAAAAGGGGTTTTTAGAGGAAGAAGAGCATTGATCTTGGCTTCAAAGGTGGTCCTGTGACCATATAATAGCTACACGAGAACCGCCAAAACTGCAAGAAAATCGGTTTAGTTTGAAAGAACTTGAAGACCTAGGAAACAGTCCCTCGTAGGCCGAACAAGTCCATATTTTGACTTTGACGCTCTCTCTCTCTCGTCGTTTGAGCTATCAGAGGATACAGTATTGCCCCGGTTCCAGGAGTCGGCAGCTAACTCATCGTGATGGTGAATTTCTCAACGGGAAAAGAAAAGGATTGTCGAACGCACATTCCACCAAGCTTGATGTCGTACAAGCCACAGCATGTCCAGCCTTTAGGGCCTGAAAAAATGGAACAAACTTATCAACGCTCACCAGAGCGATTTAGGAACTGATACACTTACAGTCCTAAATTCCGAACAAAACGCACATGGGATGAATTAGCTCCCACTCACTACCGAGCGTAGCTACAGTCCTCGACGTACCGTCGCCACGGGGCCTATGAAATGCAATTGAGGTCAATGAAGCCAAGTACTGTAAAGGCCGGCACTCACACCGAATTTCAGGCTCTGGAGTCTCTCCGCCAGACGGAAGAGCAGCACCGAGGGCAGCTCCGAAGAGGGACAGGAAGACGAAAGCGTGTTTGAAATGCATAGTGAGCGTCGTGAGGCTGATTGAAGGACTTTCGAGGTGAAAGTATGAGGTCTGAGACGTTACCTCAATACCATTCTTTCATTTTATACCTAAGCACCAACTCAAGAATTCAGAAGAAGAGAACTTTGCATTCCGACGGTCCTACGCTCCGCATGATAGGAATTATTCTCCCAAAGAGAAACCCGGAATTTAAATGTGGAGCAGATTCTGGGGCATCCGAAATGTTCTTTCACATTTCTGCTCACAGGAACGGGCTTGGCGAAATAGGCGATAAACAACCGGGGAGCAGGGGAGTTCGATTGAGAGAAGGAAACGGACTTACTGATGATAGAAATCTACCGCAGGGAATTTCGAAGTCCATTGTGACTCACAGAGCCGACGGCACGAAGTCAATGAGAATTTATGAAAGCCATAGAAACGGCGCGTTCCCTCGACTTTTGGTAATACATCGGAGGGTTGACCTCGTGAGGAAGTCTGGTCGAACTAGTGAAGTTGGGACACAACACGATTCGTGTATTCGCTAGTTGTACAAAAGGACCTGGACCGGACATCACGCTCTCCAACTTTCCCTAACACGCAGCTCCAACAGGAATTGCCACACAACTGAAGCAGCTCAAATCAGCGCACAAGCAGGAAGTTTAGACGGTATTCACTTACACTGTTCCGAACGGGATGGCGCAGCAGGAGAGACCATCGGGACCTAGAAGGTGGTGAGTATCTGGGCAAGTTAAATGGCACAAGGCACGCACAGCTCTTTGGAGTAGTAGATAGTTTTGTCGATAAATTGATCAAATGCTCAAATCTATGACGATTCACTCACTGCATCGGTAGTGCCTAGAGAAGAATTGTGGAGTATCATCAGTTGATTCCGCTCAGATGACGTCGAAAAAAGATATTCGCACTACGTACATTCATTCTTCGGCGTAGGAAGAGGAGGATACTCCGCCGTTGGCTCAGGTTCAGCTGGCAGAAGTGTATAAGCGCGGATTTAACAACACGAAGGAGAAACCTTACATCTGGGGTACGCAGCAGGCGAAGCTTGGGTTAGCAAAGCAAACCCAAGGGCCAGGAAGACACTAGTAGTGAGCTTGAAGTTCATCGTAGCGATAGTCGAGCTGGGTGACCGCTTGAAACCAGTCCGTAGCCGTCTAGAGCTAGAGCCTTTAAACACTCTCAAGCATTAAACCCACACGATGTCAATCGCTCTCCGAAGATGATCCCAAGTGATAATCTTGAAAGATCCATATGATATGCACACAGGGTTGACAGAGTCGGAGTGCGTTAACGGCCTGTTTATGCCATGATCGTCGTTCCAGTTCCCATACTCCGAGTCTAGGAGAGTCACGGGTCGCGAACTTGTGAAAAACGGATCCTGTGGGCGCTGACAATAGCTTTCAAGGGAAAGGCAGCTCATACCGGTAGGCACACTAGTACCAGGGGGAGCACTCACCTCCGACCATGGTCGTTCATAAGAACAGGGAAGACGTAAATCCCGATTCAGGCGTGGCTTTTTGATGGGCATGACAGAGGAGTCGTGATTAGCGCTCAGTGCCCTTAGGACTCAACTGATTGGAGGCTTTAGGGCTGAATCGTTCAAGGCACACGGGAATTCATGTGAAGATGAGGAGACACGGGCTAGAACTATTTCTCCGTAATGTGTTGAGAGAGTTGATTTTCCAATTCAAGTTCAATTTGGAACCGTGAGGAAGGCGCAAAGTTTGCCAAGACAGTCGCTTAACCGACATCATCCCGACATTGAACGCTTGTTGTGAGCGATCGAATTCGAGCCAGCAGAGCATCGGAGGTGACTAGACGGGACTCAGCTGCCAGAATTGTCTAGCTGACTGTAATTGTAAGTCTAGGACGTGGGCCTACATGCGGGTTTTCATGAAATTTCATGAGAGCGACGAAGAGAAGCTCTTGAAGAAGTTGGAGTTCTCTCCCCTCATATACATGTGTAAGAGTGGATACGGAAAATTCAAAGTACTTCGCCTTGGTTCTGGCACATGCCTCGATGTCTCTCGGAAGGAGCCTACACACAAGCTGGTCGTCAGTGACTTCACCCAAGACTTCGAGAACACCACTTGGCTGTGCGCTCCAGTCCCGCTCAATATACTTAGGTTGTTTCGAAGGCCAATTTCAACCATTTAGAGTATTTCTCTCGTGATCTACGAAGTGTCTCGTTTGACGACAAGAAAGCTCGGCGGCCTTTGGGGAATGCATTGTTCTAGCAAATTCGTCGACGAGAATAGCGCAGGATACGATGCTCCAGCAGGTATAAAAAGGGCTATACAAAGCCACAAGTAGTCATCTCCAAACCAGCAAGCAGCCGCTCCAACACACTCTCACCTAGTCTACTCCAAAAAAAATGTACAAGCTCTTCACCATCGCTGCCCTTCTTTGCGTCGTTGCCTCTCAGGCAGCCGCCTCACCGAGCCCCATTAGGTTCCAAGCTCCGCCTTCAAGTTGTAAGTCCAAAGAGCCTGTCTTCTGGGACGCCTTTCAGCTGGTTGACTCTGATTTAGGCCAAAGCAACGCCGACTGTGAAGACGGTTTCGAATGCTGCAGGGGATTCCCTGTTTCGCGGTAAGATTATTCCGTTTCTAACTCGCTTTTTCCGAGAAGGGATGCTGACGGCTGTACCTACAGATGCTTAGCTTTGGCTGAGAATGTCCATTGCTAAGATACAGGTAGCCCCAGGCTGCGAATTAACGAGACGGCAATAGGAGGTCAATAATAACAGTGTATAATACGGACCGACTCGCTCAGGCTTGACTATGTTATGTTTTTCCAGAAATCCACTCAATAATGTCACTCAACTTGAAATTGTGCATATATCGTTCAAGTCTCTCTTGAAACGTGCAAGTTCTCATCTTCTCCTCAGAGAGGTGTCCATTTTACTGTATTTTATCGCAGCGTCGCAACGCTACGCTTGCTTGAATCGGAAAGGTGGTCAGTGACTGGTACCAAGTGGGTAGACTCATCTGCCGATCCAGCGGCAAGAGTCGGATCACTCCCGGGCCGTCCACCGTATATCAAGGCGTCGGAGCTCAAAAACTTTTTCTTCTTTACAGTCATCTCGTCCTCCTTTCCCTGCGAGCCCTCAAATCGATTTTGGGTACGCTCCCGGTCGACGTGTATACTAATGCACAGCATCCTGGCTCTGGGCATACCGTAGCTCTCTCTCTTTACTGATTTTGCGGTTAATCAGAGCTAGAAATATTTTCGGCTGTACGTCTGGTGTCGATGTCTGTAGTTGATGACAGATACACAATAGATCTTCGATTTTCGTGTTCGACAACTGCGTTCTCCTTGTCCTTGATATCTTTACACGCATCTACCCCACAGGAAACGAAGATCAGAGAAGGCAACTCGAACACACATGGAAGTTCTGCTCAGTTCGATGCTCGCTCGACCTCCACCTACCCATCCTTGTTCCACGAATCTTTCGGAAGTACTTGGGAAGTACCCTCCAAGTCTATGACATTGACACGTTACCTCTTCTGTACGCCAGCCAACACGAACCACGCGTCCATTGAGATGCGATGGCTTCTGATGGTGCTCGACGATACACGGAAGTGGCCGACGCCCAAAGACTCTCCGTCAACCCTTTCTGCATGTCAATCTCGTTCGGAAACTCTTCCATTCACTCTCTGTAGTACCACAGCCTACCACGGTTAATCTTCTCTTGTCCGATCGTCGGCTGTGAGACCGCATTCGCACCCACGTTGAATAGAACAAGTGATCGCGACAGCGACCGGTTCTCTCTAGTATGCCCTATTAATTGAGAGCTGATCGACCACTACTAGTCCACGCTGGAGCCATTCACGAACAAGACTACACCATTTGTATCCTACAACGAAAACAGTGGCTCTACGTATACATGCCATGAGATCAGAGCTCAAGAGGATACGCGAGCATGGAGTTGCTCTTGGGTTGTATGACTTCAACGGGAGGTTGCCGTTGTCTCATGAAATTGAGAAAAGATTCGACTTTCTTCTCCTCGAGCTCCAATTCTGCTGTCCTCTCTTTCGTCTTGGGGCTTATTTGTTTCTCCCAATACGGCTGAGTGAGCTTGAACCCGACCTTCTTGAGATTGGCCAACCAGGAAGGACTACTGGCACTTTCGATCCAGCTGTCCATGTCTTTCATTGAACCCGGGGAAGGTCCTGTAAAGGACAAGGCGGTGAGTGTATCTGGGAGACATTTTGCCAGCCCTAGCATGAATACGTCTTTGCTATCCTCCCTATCCCGCAGTGCTCCAAAGAATTGGGGCTCTTCCACGATCAACTCGATGACCTGCAGTGCCTTGGCCTCCTCCTTGAGAAACTTCTTCATTCTCACCACGGACTCCGTTCTTGATTCAAGGATCGTGCACGAAATCGCTAAAGATTCTAGCGTATCGGCTATCCTAGGGTTACATTCCACCGTGCGCGCAAAAATCGTGACCGACTCGCCCTCGATAATTCTCAGGGACTTCAGATTCGTCGCCCCACCCGCCGGATAGAAGTACAGAGAGTCGCAGCTTGGCCCGAAGTCGAGAATCAGGGTTTCCACACCTGCGTAACAGGCAGGAAACGAAGGATTCATCGCATCCTCCTCATCCTCCAACCAATCTCCATCTCCAGAGCAGGCGTCCAGATATACACTCTTCAGCGATCGTGCCCAGGATCCGAGTTTGATCTTCCCCAATCCACCGTAATTGCATCGTTGGTGCCTATCCGTCGTGCTGAGCTCCAAATGAGACGGTTCAGCTTCCTCCAGCGCCTCCCAGATCCCGTAATCGGGGAGCTCCCCAGAGCAGTAGGCGATGTGGACTGCATCGATAGGAGTTCCACCCGGCTGTTTGCTCTTCACGATGACGTCTCGAATCGAGAGAAGGAACTCGGGATCTTCAGGAAGTGGTGGGAGTATTGTAGGACGACGGTCCATATATCCTTCGAGATCGATAAACAGCTCGTGGTTTGGAACGGCACCTCCAGGTGTATGGAGCTTGAAGGGACATCTGGAGGTTGCCGCAGTTGGGCATAGAGTGGTTCGGAGTGGCATACCGACCGAGTGTAAACGTAAAAGTGTCACAGTGGTTATTTCGGAGTCCAACTCGAATGATCGGGTGAATTAAGCTGCTGGTACGCCTGACAGGCAAGCATCCTCGTACTCAAGGATGAAGGAAGCCAACAGACCAGCATTTATACTGAAGCAAGTTTAATAAGATGGAGGCAATATTTGGACTGACTCCCGAAGTACCGAGCGCAATTGAAGTCGAGTTGGACCGCTTTGACCTTGAATGATGAGGCTGAATGGAACCTTCCTTTTGGACTGTGGCGGAATCAAAGCTAATAGTTGCGTACCGGAACCGAGAGACGTTTTATGACTCCCGCGGCAGCTAGAAATAAAGCTTTGGGGACCGTATCAGACTGCAATTCCTTTTTCAAGCCTTCCCCGCACTTCAGCCTCCTCTGCCAAAATCAACATGCCTCGTATACTGTCTCTTTCCCCGACCACCATTCCCATCAAGCCTTACCCTAGTCGACTTCATGTCCCCAGTGGCAGAATCCCAAAGCACGAACTCTACCTTGACCTCTCCAGCCTTGATGACAAGGGTTGGTGTCCAGCAAGATCAGGGCCTGGTGGCCCACCACCTGGCTTTTACGACCTCCCTGCCATGAGAGACGACTGGTACCCCTCCATCCAAGAAGCCATCGCCAGGCACAGAGATATTGACGCTGTCAACATTTACCGCTGCAACTCGAGTGAATGGCCAAGTCCCGAGCTCTGGAAAGCCTTGTCGGGTGGCCGACCCACACATCTTGAGCTGACCGCGGGGGCGTTAGAGGATTGCGACTATGCAGGTTTGAAGGACGTGGAGCCGGTCTGGCCACTCAAGAGCGTGTACCTCGCATGCTCTGAGGGTGACGGGGAGTGGGACTGGGAAGGAGAACGTGGTCCAGGCGGGCCGCAGTGGCTCAAACCCTCTTTCCCAGAATGTTACGCGGGCATCGAAACCCTGGTCCTCCATTATGTTTTGAACTCCGTGTACTTTTATCCCGAGGGAGAGGCCAGAAACCTTCGTTCCCTGACCATTATGGAGAACGACTTCGTCGCGACATTTGCCCGTACTGTTCACTGCAACCCCCCTGACGCTCCAGACGCTGCGTTCGGTGACGTTAGGTGGCGATTCATGCTCCCCCGCAGAAAACTGGCACATCGAACGGATGAAGGACTTCTTCCTCAATGCAAAGGCACTGGTGAACATCGAGTTGATGTTGAACGATACCAAACTTTATGGATTTGGTGAGAATAGTCCCGTTCTCCACGATGGGTCTGCCGAAGATTCGAAGGACGATGAAGATTCGAAGGAGGAGGAGGATCCTTCCACTACCTCAAACCCTTCTCATCATCTCGGTCTCTCTGAGGATGTACTTCCATCATCACCCACGCCCGACGAGCACTCGGCGGAAGATGACGATCCAATCTCATACCTTGGCCTCTCCGACGTGCTTCCAGCATCGCTCACATCCCTCTCCTTCCGCGGTCCAGCCAACAAGTTCATGCTAGACGACCTCGACAATTGGATCCGCAATGCCAAACAAGACACCTGGTTGCCGAGGCTGCGCACTGTAGCGCTCAAGATCGACCTCCCTTGCTACGTAAAGGGAGCTTCGCTGGAAGCGGAGGCTCGGGAGGAGCTTGACGCCAAGGTTCATGAGTTCCTCGGCCTGCTCGCGAAGAGGGACCCACCGGTACAGATCGTAGAGCCTCGAACAACGAAGGAGATGGAGTACCCTCTTGAGTTTTGAGGTTGTAGATTCTGGAAACTTCCGTTTTGACCCTCTTACCTAGATTCAGATGCTACTCGATAGAATGTTTGGCCCACGATGTAAATGAACAATTTTTTGGCCCACTGGCGTCCTGTGTAAGAAATCATAGGATTGAATCAAGGATGTCGCTGACACATGTTGTTCCTTACTATTGGCTTTGTGAAGATCACCCGTGAATGAGGCATAGCGAAAGCGAAAGATTCAGACCGATAGACTTTAGTATCTCAACGCGAGGCCCAGGTGAGAGACGGGAGTTCGAGTCAAATTGCTCATCAGCGCCAACCGGAGCCGGTGCCCCTATGACTCGTGGTTGGGCGAGGTGAAAGCCGTGGAAAAACGAACTTTCAGCCGAACCTTCACAACACCTTTCGCCATGTCTCGCATCTTGTCTCTTTCACCCACCGCCATACTCCCCAAACCTTACCCTTATAGACTCCACATCCCTGGCCACAGAGTCCCCAAACATGAGCTCTATCTCGATCTTTCCAGCGTTGCACCAAAAGGCCGGTCGTCCAGGACTCCGGGCCCAATCCCCGACGGGTACTACGACCTTCCTCCCACAAGGGCCGACTGGTTGCCCTCCATTCGAGAAGCCATCGCGAATAACAAAGACATTGACGCGATTAACATCTACTGCTGCACTCCGGGTGAGTGGGGGCCAGAGGAGGACACCTGGAAAGCCTTGTCGGGCTGCCAGCCCACGCATCTCGAGCTGAATGCTAGCGTGCTGGAAGAGTGCGAGTACGAAGGGCTTCAACACGTCGAGCCTGCTTGGCCATTGAAGAGTGTGTATGTCCAATGCTGTGGGGGCTACGGCGAGTATGAATGGGGAGGAGACTCGGTCGGCCCCAAATGGGCCAAGCCATCTTTTCCAGCATGTTACGCGGGCGTCGAGACAGTGGTTCTCCATTATGGTTTGGACCAGCTCTACTTTTATCCGGAGGGTGGTGCGAGGAACCTTCGTTCCCTAACAATCTTAGAGAACGAGTATCTCACAACATTTGCGTTTACGGTTCGCTACAATCCGCGGGTCCTTCAGACGCTTCGATCCGTGACTCTGGGTGGCCGACCCGTCGCGGAGCCGAGAGATTGGGACATCGAACAAATGAAGGATTTCTTCCGAAACTCCAAGGCACTGGAAAGAGTCGAGCTGGCGCTGAATGACCAGGAGACCTGGATGCCCGACTCAGAAATCGACGACGACGACGACGAAGAAGATGACGACGACGACGACAGGCCTGCTGATAATGAGCATCCGGAAGATTGTGCTCAAGCCACATGTAGCGCCCCTCCCCCATATCTCGGTCTCTCTGATGTGCTACCATCATCACTAACTTCCGTTTCCTTCCGGGGTCCAGCCAACGAGCTCATGTTAAAGGACCTCGATAGCTGGATTCGAAACGCCAAAAGAGCTGACTGGCTTCCGAACATGCACACCCTCGCTTTCCAGCTCGACTCCCCGAACCACCTAGTAACGGCTGCTCTGGACGCCGCTGCCCAGCGGGAGCTTGACGCCAAGATCAAGGAGTTTTTCGACATCATTTCAAAAAGGGCCCCGGCGGTGCGGGTCGTGGAGCCTCGACCGGTGAAGGAGCTGGAATATCCTCTTGAGATTTGACCTTCTTGAAGTTGCGTTGTTACACATGTACAAGACTTCACTTTTCATTCGTCCTAGGGAATTATTTTTTTGCAAGGACGTCTCCGTTCCCGTGTAGAGAATGGGCTGTACAAGGCACTGGAAAGAACACTCTGAACAGAGGCTACCCTCGGCAATGATACAGGTTAGGGTTACTACATCTTGGTTAGGGTTACAGGCTACAGTTTGGAACTTGGGTTGTGGGCCGCTGCTAGAGCACGGCAGTACGAGTCTTTACTTTAAAGTCCAGTAATGAAAAGAATAACCAGTGTGCGTGTTAAAGTAAAAGTAAAGAAAAGACTCGTACTGCCGTGCTCTAGCAGCGGCCCACAACCCAAGTGCAGTTGTGTGACTGTTTCACATAGGCGACTGCTGAGCATAGACAACAGCATGCAGAGTCTTTCCATGTGCTGTTTTCAGCCAGGATCTGTCTCCAGTTCCATTCAGGTGACCTTCTAATGTGCATTGTCTTCCAGTCACAGCACCGTCATTATACCATATTTGCCCTTGTAGGTCAACAAATCTTGAAGCAAAGTGATTAGAACCATGGTAGATGAGTCCCCGGAGGATGTACACATTGGAGCTTTGTGCTGAATTTATTCGGAAGGTAATGTCAGGCATTACATGCTTGTCTGATAGCTCAAACATCAAGATACTAGGCATATTCTCAGTAGCCTGCATCTCTCGACCAAGTAGGCGAATCTCAGGGCAACGATGACAAGGGAATTCAGCTATTGAGGGTGTTATGTGTAAAATCTGTGCTATAGATAAGTCATTTCCAAACTGCAACCGCCGAGGACATGTACCACCTTTTACCACTGTTAAAGTGTATAGCTTCCATTCACTTGACCGAGATTGGGAGTCAATCTGGAAATTGCATTGTGCACATTTCAAGATAGGCTGCCCTATATATTTGCTATCGAGTAGGGTTGCAGCAAGGTCATACATTGAAATGAATGTGTATCCAGTTGTGAACATGTCTGGGTTTCTGCTGTGCATTGCTGATCTTACTGTGTCCCTTGCATTTTCAAGGGTCCTGGTTTTGTTTTTGTAAAGTTGAAAGCCATCTACTAATGTTTTCATGAAGCCACTATATTCAGACATTGATGCTGACCAAAATGCTGTGTCAGTTGCCCACAATGAATAAAAAATTGTAAATAGTGAATCATATGCACAGCTGTAGTTAACATGGTCCCACTCCAGTCCTGCAATAGTAGGCACACTGTCTTGAGACTGGTGTTGGCTTGGTGATAAGGTTTTAATTCTTTTAGAGCTCCTTTCATCCAAAGTCTGATCCTGTGTCACTTTGCTACTAATAGATAAAGTATTTTCATTGGCTACTGAGTCTAACACTGGGTGAGATTCCTTTCCTTTTGACCGTTTACTCTTCTCTTGAGACTTTTGCTTTGTCAGTCTCTGCATTTCTTCTTCCATGGTAGCTAGATTTCCATTCCAGAGATAGCTTGCTGCGTTAGGATCTATTACACTGTCCTCTTTGCTATATTTGATTGCTTCAGGCAAATCTGACAATGCACTTTCAAAGTTGCTTTTGACACTCTTGAAAGAATTCAGTAGAGAATATCGGAGACTTCCTGTCACAGTTGGTGGGAGTTTGCCAAGATATCTTAGCTCAGTTATTCGATCAAGCAGCATAGTTTCCCTAAACTCCTGTCGTAGATATCCTGTTACAGGTGTGACTAGAGTTTTGGGCTCAAATGGATATGCAATTACAGTGTTTTCTGCAGATGAGCTGCGAGAAAGACAAGTGTACATTGACTGCAGTGTTCCAGATTTACTAAGGTCTACAACATTCACAGATCTGGTTTTTCCCTGAGCAGAATAATCAGTCATTGAAAAATTAGGAAGAATGTTCACCTGTTCACGTTCAATATTCAATATTGTATCATCTGGCAGTTCACATCTGATAGGGTGCTTAACATTGCAAATGGGAACAACATTCGTTGGTAAGCCAGGGAGATTTACAGTCTGTGGAGGCCGGACAAGCTTGACATATACTGTGTCAAGTGCCAGAGTCTCATAGGGACCTGGTCGGCTGTCCCAGCCAATCACAAGCCCTTCCTGGCCCTTTGTGATGCACAATTCTGTTGCATCATTATATCTAATCAGAACAGGCAGGCCCAAGCATAGGGATACTTTAGCAGGAATATGTTCACTTGTATGTGGATCACAAGACCAGAGTAGTTTCTGCAGGCTTTCAGTGAGCTGTGCTCTTACAGTTCCTCTTTTCTTTCTTTTCTTACCTGATGTGACCTTTTCTTCAATGCTTCCAAGATGGTCTACAGAATAAAAATGAATTAGCTTTTGCTGTGTGTCTGCCGCAAAACGTACACATGCTAGACTGTTGTATCTGTCTTTGAAAGAATTCCAGCATGTTATGATTGAAATGTTTTTGTACTTGGGAAGTGAAAGATCTGTAGATGTAAAGCGTCTAGATATTCTGCTTTTCAGAAAGGATATGTCATCATTTGTACAAGCACCATATCTCATGTTTTCTAATGCTTTTCGCAGTGCTGCATCAGGGCCTCCTGGTTTGTTTTGTCTCATGTTTTGCTTGAGTATGACGACAGTTGTAAATTGATGCCACAATAGTTTGCCAATGGCTTTTTGCTGAGCAAATGGTGTTGATGGTGGCCCATTATCATGATTTATATGCAGATAGAGAGCATTACCAGCTGTAGGTGGGAGTTGAGCAAAGTCACCTGCCAAAATCATGTTGATTCCACCAAAAGGGAGATCATGTGCCTGTGTAACAGCAGACAGTTTGGAGCTAATTGCATACAGCTCGTTGCTTGCTACCATGGAAATCTCATCAATGAATATGTATTCTACACCCTTAAGCCTTTCACGGGTATCATTTATAGATGCAGCTTCTGAAGTTCTTATAGCACCATCTTCATCTTTTCCTCTTGTGTTGATACCTAGAAATGAATGATATGTTGCACCATTTAGCAAAGCTGCTGCAGTGCCTGATGGTGCAAGTACCACAAATCTATGAGATTCCCCTCGCTGTTTGAAGAGGTCAATAAAACATTTGATAACTTGACTCTTTCCAGTGCCACCCATTCCTCCTAAGTACATTTTGAGCTGAGGCGATGCAACAGATGATGCATGGTTGGCAATAATAGAAAATGCTCTTCTCTGCTCCTTGTTCAATGTTGCTTTGGTCGCTATGCTGTCTATGAGAGCAGCTCCACTGCTTTCATCAGGTCTGAATTGATGACTCAGAAAAGACATGTCCACTACCTTTACAATAGCTTCTTTTTTTGTGATACTATTTGATGTATTTGTGCCTTTGATTGATGAAGCCTCAGGTTTTGTAGAAGGTGCCTTGTAGTTTGCCAACTTTTTGTTGAATGCCTGCTGTTTGGCATTTTTGACAATGACTTTCCAATCACCAGGGCTTGTTTTTGTTGAAAGAGGACCTTGAGCTATAGGGTCATAGTCTGGAATTACATCCGCTATGTCTGTTTGTGTTATTTTTTGGTCTGTATTTTGAAGCTGTATGCCAGAATTCTTTTTTTTCAAAGCTTCATCTGCCTCTTCTTGTATGAGAGCTTCCAAGGTAGGAATGCTCTTACATGTGCCATTAGGAGGGGATTCATCAAGCCAGCCTGTTCGAGAAATCATACTCTCTGCAGTTTGCATTTGTCCAGCTCTTCTTCTAGCATTTTTTCCAAGCTGATACTCATCAGATAACTTCCCATTGTCATCAACATGTCTTCCTAGTTCATCCAGGAAATCATCTTCATACTCATCAGCATAGTCTGCATAGTTCATATTTTGCTTGGAGCTAGTACCAAACGATAACTGCAGCTTTTTTTGCTGGTATCTAAAGTCATCTCGAGCATCAAGGCACTCATACCTGAGGTTAAAGCACTTCATGTTCTCTAAAAAGTTGGATGTAAAAGTGTATTCTCCGAACGCATCATCCCACAACTGATCTGTTCTTTTGAGTTCAGCACCTGATCGCCAAGGCTTGAACAAGGTCAGCATTGTCATGCAGTAATACTCTCTATCACCTTGATCTCTCCGAGGCAGAGCACCACCTAGTATGTTTGGAACAGGACTCAGTGGATTCTCAGGAACATAACATATATAGTGAGTTTTGTACTGAGGATGCTCTGGCTTGAACCTGTAATATATGTTGCCTGATTTCTTTCTTTGCATGCTTGGCTGATCTTTCATATAGTCACCATCATCATCTGACTCAGATTCCTCAGCTTCTTCAGCCAGGGGGTTAGCTTGAACCTTTTTCTTCTGCCTTCGTTTTGGCATGCGTTCTTTGGTATAGAATCTTATCCAGCTATACAAAGGGATATCATTTAACTCTTGAGCCCTGTATACATAGTCATCAGCTTTGGAATGGCCTGTAATTTGACCATCTTGGGCAGACATCAATAGCCTTTCATCAGTTGATGAATGTTCAGCCTTTGACTGAGAGGCTGTATGATTGTTTTGCTGCAATGGTTTGTCATCTTTTTGCCAGCATGCTTTTACAACATTGACATATTGTCGCCAGAAAAAAGGTACAAAAGTGTGGCTAGTATAGTGGTCCGGATGTCCAAGTAAATACAAGCTTGCAAGTGGGCTACCAACCTCCATTTTTGATGTTAGCATGTTGCAAATGCGTAAGAGCATCTTTCGAGCTGAGTCAGAGCATTTTGACCCAGGTTCTGTCAATTCTGCATTTCTTTGGAAAATGTCCAGTGAATGAGAGAATATGTGGTGGCTTTTCAGTGATACTTTTGTAATATAATCTGTAACATATGAAACAATGGCTTTCATTGATGTGCCTGACATCATGCATGTAACATCAGTGTTGCATCTTAATAGATAAGTAAGAAGAGGAGTGAAGGTATTTATCCAGGCCTCTTCTTTTTTCAAATCAATATGACCATCCTCAGGATCAACAAGTGTTCTTTCCCTAGTCTCACGGGGAAATCTGGCACTGCAAATCCCATTTTTATTCAGGCAGCCTTTGGCTCCACCTTCAGATGGGACTATTTGTGCATTGGTGTCTGATACTGCATTTTTTGTAGTCTTTGAACCTTTTTGAACTCTACACGTGTGCACATTTGATTTCACAAGCAGAATATCTGTCTCTTTCTCTTGCAAGCTCCACCATTCCTTGGAGGTATCACAACTGCTGCAGCCCTCAAGCCAGTCTGCATGTATGCAGCTCCGCACTGGTGGTGGAACAGGAAGGGAAAGAGTTGGGTCTATTTCTTTATGAGCTGTATGACCATCATCAGATTGCATCCCAGCTCTGAGCCCTTCCAAAGTATTTGTTGCAAATTCACCTTTATGGCACCCTTCAAGATATTGTATCATCTCCTGTTGAAAAGAGCCATCTGGACTTAGAAGCATGTCTCTTAGATCTTGTGGTGAAGGTGCATTATCAATCCAAACCATCATATGCAAATGAAGAGTAAGCCTGCCCTGCTGCTCAACAGTCCCATAGTATGCAGCTGGCTTTCCATAAAACCCTCTAACAGAGCTGTTGAAACCAACAACATGTTTGATAACAAGAGTGACCAAATAATGAAAAAAACGTGCAGCTGCCACAGGATTGTGCAACACTAATAGATCTCGCTCCTTCCATGATCTGATTTTATCTGTGAAGTCTATCTCATGATCTGCATAATACAGACATAAAGGGTGTTTGTTGTCTGCTGGGGAAAAAGTGATGAACCAATTTGGGGCTCCCTTGTAAGAAATAAGAGACCATATTTCATTTCTCATATATTTTTTGCTTGTTAAAAAACCATCTGCATAAGCTCCAACATGATCAATGTCTTCAAGCAAGGCAAAGCAGTTCTTTTCTGCATCAGAAGCAGGCTTGACAATTTCTCCACTTGATAGCCTGTTGGCCATCGATGCTAAAACATCTTTGTCAATCGACAAAATACGATCAGATATAGATTCAAACTTGCTTCTTTTGGCATAAAGAAAACTTCCAGTGATATTTGCTTTGACCTGCTCATGGTTGAAAGCTAACATTGGAAAGTAGAAGTCAGTTTGGAACCGCTTATCATGATACATAAGTAGTCTTCGCTTGTGTTCACGTTCTGACATTATCTTGAAATGTCTTGGTTGCCCAATTCCACCAAGACCATAGGGAAAGAGCCAAGGAAACATCTGAGGATAGGCCTGTGGATTATTGTACATACTCTGAGGATTTGATTCATGCCCAACGGCAAGCATCTTCCCACCCGATTGCAGATGTTGTAGGGCATAAGCCTTCATTGCTTTAGCTGACATTTTTTCATATTCTGGTCCTGTCAGGCCTCTGACAACCAGAGGACAGGGTCCATCAGTTGTACCTTGCTCAATGTCTGTTTCATGCTTACTCATTTCCAGAGCTTCCTTGTCTGTTGGGTCTATAGATTGACTCACTTGTCTAAAATCCATGGTGACTGGAACACCATTCAAAGGATAAGAGTCTAAAGCTTCCTTTGAAATATATAGATCACTGTAATCAATATGGTTGTGTTTTAGCCATTCTAAAGCTGCAGCAACTTTGTTTCTTCTTACCAGCATGGGTGAGCGCTGCAGGTCATCAGTAGTAGGTTGGGTGTGGCCAACATAGACAAAGGCAAAGACCTCTTCAAGCTCAGCTCTATTTGGAGGGAGAGCATGGTACACCTTGACTGTGGGCAATGCAAACATAATTGCATTTGCAATCATTTTTGCTCTTCCAGATGATACTCGCATTAAACAGCAGTTGTGTCTGATGCGAGCTACAAGCATCTTTTCAGCAAATGTTAAACCAGACAGCTGAGCAGGAATCTCACCAACCCACAGGCCATTTGCCAAAGATTTCTTTGGCATTTTCTTCTTCTTTAGTGAATCATAGCAACTAGGGCAGACACCCTTGCATCCAGGAAGTATAGCAGGCCCATCTATCTCTTCAACAGGGCAGTCTTTTGACACACGTTCTTTACGTGTCACACCTGGCACATGGAGACACTCAAGATTCAGACCTTCCAATGGATGTAGATGAATTTGGAGGGTGAGTTGACCACAAACAGCACATCCAGACTCTTCTATCATTTTAGGGGAAAGATCAGAACAGAAGTTTGTGATGATCTGTTCTTGTAGCAAGATTGAAGGTGGTGCAGGAGGAAAAGGCTCTGTATGACCAGGGGGGATTTCTGCATCTTTTATGGCTTTGGTATCAGAAATAGGTTGAGATGAGGAGGATTTTTGCTGAGAGGATTTCTTGGGTAAAACAACCTTTGGAGGGTTTAGACATTGTTTAAACACAGTGAAATAGTTGTTTCCTGACTTTTCAAGATGGGATTTCAAGTTGGGAATAATAGTGTCCCTAGTTCTACAGTTGCGGTCAAGGTGAACTCTGAGTCGAAAGGCCAGATTCTTCATAGCATTTAGATGCATTGCTGACAGTGGAATATCGAGCGGTGCTTCTACAGCTATGCAGTGTGGGTGCCTTGAAATGTAGTCTATAGCCTCGGATCTTTCACTGAGGCATACATATTCAAGTATCATGCTTTCTTGAAGCTGAGAAGGAAAGTCATTAGGAATCATATGTGGAAACGCCAGAAGATCCCTAAGTACAAATGAAGTTTTCTGCCTGGATAGAGCTCCCCCCAACAGTGGGCGCCTGAAGCAGATAGTAGGACGTGCATCATCATGATAGGTACGGAAAAAATTACAGGAAGGAATCCAGCAGAGTACGTATCCTCCTAGCTGGCATTGGAATCGAGGGAGTAAATATTCCATAATAGATTTGAAATCATGTCTGAGATACAGTGCCTGTAGCACATATGCTTTGCATATGTTTACCTTGAGGTTGACTGGCATCACTACACCCATTTGAGACAATAACTTATGGTAAGTAGATGGAAGGTGGCAACGTTGTATTTTTTCTGTGTTATGAAATGTTCTATAGGTGCAGTAAGTGGGCCAGATATCTGAAAATGGGTGCCCCAGCATGTGGAGCCTGCTATAGAATGGAGATAAAGCATCTCCTTCCTTCACGACAGATACCACAGAAATGGCACCCTTCAGGGAGAGGTTAATAGACTTCAAGAGAGCTTTTGTGGAGGAAGCCCAGTGACAACTCAGCTTGGTTTCGAGCTTACAGGAATAGGTCAAGGATGACTCTACCATCTTTGTAGTCATAGGTTTTTCTACCTGACTGAGTGAGACACTCATATTATGCAGGGGCGACAAACGCGTTGAACGGCCATGGGAGGTCCGTGAAAAATCGGTCGGCTCTGCCGTGGCTTCGTGAGGAAGCAAGTCCGGAAATGCATCCGTAGGGAAAACGATCGGTGCAGAAACCGTGCGGGGAGGTAATGTCTGAAGACAGACATTGATCGGAGGGGCTAGTGAGGCTGAGGTGAACGTCGAGTGTGTTGATGATAATTCATCACACAACGAAGTCAACATCAGCATCACAAAACATATAAGTATGATTTGCATTGGAAGCAGAAGCAGAGAGGAGCGAAGTTGAGAGAGAGATGTTGAAGTCAAAGCGACCCGCGGATCACAGAAGTTCAACAACGACCAAACAGAGTCAAATAACAGTCTTGATCCCGCGGCATCGCTCGACTCGGGTATCTAAGCGAACACACAACCATGAAAATGAACGGAAATCGTTGAATGGGTACGAGTCGAGAAAAGTCACCCCCTCAGCAAAGCAATGGGGACTAGCGGGAGCAAGTATCAAACACCTCGGACCGCGCTTATCAATGCATCCGCGTCGACTACTGCGAGGTGACGCCATGGGCACCCGAAGAATCGAAAGCTCGGGGCGCGCCCTGCCCGCCAGCTTCGGCTTCCTTCCTACCGTTTGAAAACAATTCTTCTATTGCGCTGTCACCGGTACGATTCTAGGATTCGCCAACCGCTGGCACTTTCTCGAAGACCTGGTCCCTCGATGGCGGGTACAAGAAGAGACCAGCCCGGAGGGAATGCTAGGCCAGTGAACAGCTCTTCCCCCCATGGAGGAAAGAAATTCCAGCGAAATCTACGACGCCGACTTGACGCCCCTCTCTCTTCCCAGGAGGCATCCCCGCATGCCAACCTTGTACAAGGTCAAGGACCACCCGTTGCACCCGAAGAGCAATCCGGGAACGTCGTACCTGTTTTATACGAAGCCGACGGAGGCTAGCATGCAAGAGTTTTTGCAGGCCGGTCAAGCCATAGCAGTGGAGCCTGAGGTCGAAGTCGATCCAGACTCCGCAGGTGAGTTCACTGGCACAGTACCGCTCTCTTTGGACTCAAAACCAAATTGTACAGGTTATTTGAAAGTAAAGAACGGAGACTACATATGGACGCGCAACGAAGTGGGGAGTCGAAAGGCCAGCGACGACGTGGCGGTGACTTGGAAGACCGGAAAGTAAGTCCATGGCTCTCTCTCAGGTCACATCTCGGCGCTTACTTGGAGCGCAGAGCGGGTCGATGCCCAAAGAAGATGAAAGCGCTGGACGACGCGAGAGACATGTTCATGGGCCCTAAAGAAGACATCACAGAAGATTCCGTACATTTCGAAAGACTTGATCCCAGACCGAAGCCCGTGAAGAAAGGTACCAGATGCTGGACGCTCGGTAACTCGCTAGAACCCAACACGAATGTTGAAGCGCCGTGCGCCAACGGGAAAGTCAAAGGAGGTGTCAAAGAATATAATATTATCTCCCATGACCTCGTAGTGGTACGTTCAGATCGGATGCAGAGAACCACCCTTTGCTGATTACAAACGACAGGCATCCACCAATTTGGCCATGGAAGATATGGAGCAAGCGCCAGAGGGTGTTCGAGATGTACTAAAGTCCGAATTTGACAGGCACGGAATGGCACCGCTGGGTTGGAGAGGCAATTATGCATACCATGCCGTACAGTGCAATCTTGCGTATGCAGGTACGGTTATGACACCTCTTTTCAAGGCGGAAGAGCTGATCCCTTTGACGTAGGTCACTCAATGGAGGACCAAATGGGGAGGTATGGCGAAGTCCACAGGGACGAGAAGGACTGCCCAACTCACTACTCCACAATCATCACCCGCTCCAAGCTACCGCCAAACTATCGACCCCCGAGGATATTTTTCACCGGTCTCGGCATATACGCGGACCTAGACGACTTTGAGGGCTTGTCGTTCCAAGGCCTACGAGACCACGTTGGCTCGCCCCCGTACCCGTTACCTGGAACAGCGGCGGACCCTAAAGCATACCGAGTCGCTTTCATTCACTACACTCCACGTCGAATGGCGACTGCAGACACCCGCCAACGAATAGGTGCTCTACCAACGACCCAGGCATTCCTTGCGCCCGAGATGAGGTCATCCCAGTGAGCACATTGCCTATCTTGTATTCAGGGATGAAACTCACCTATGCTTCTCGCCGACGCAGGGCGCAAAAGGACCTGATCAGAGGTCTACGGGAAGATTCATTCGCAAACTTTATTAGGGACGCTATCTGGATCATGGAAGATGAAGGATTTATTCCCTCTGTCGGAAGAGTCGGATACCTGGTTCTCCGGTTCCTGCTTATGCAGGCAAACGAGAGATTCGATTTCGACTTAGATCCCGTGCTGCTTGCGAAGTCGATATCCTATGTGGATTCCGATGGAACAAGGAGGTCCATTGAACCTTGGCAGATGGCGCCCCCGCTTCGGGAAGGTCAACATCCTGAGAGAGATGCCGCCAGACAGGACAGCGAGGACCGTTTCAACGAGCTCGTTTTTAAGCACGGTAGTATGATACCGTTCACCTTTATGACGAATAAGTGGATCCGAGATGAAGTAGTCAGGAGGTACGGGATCGGCGGTGGTGTCTTCGGTTGTCCAGCGGACAAAGATAGCGGTGGGTCCTGACTAACGTTACGCTCGGTCAAGTCTTCATCACTGACTTCCGTTGATTTGCAGGTAGCGGTGGAGTCGGTGTCGAAGATGCAATTGATGGAATCGTCAACGACGACAACGACGAAGGAGGTCAGTGTGTTCAAGAGTGACTAAGGTGGCTGTCATTGATTTGATTCATGGTCTAGTAGACTCGCGTCAGACTTCAGCCTTTGCCAAGAGGAAGAGAATAGAGTCAGAATCTGATCAAGAAGACTGCACCCCAGTCGTCAGCGACAGCAACCGCGAACGTTCAATCGAAGAAATGAAGCGTGTAGATGGACTCAAAAGGATGAAGCTGTCCAGGACGGTTGCGTATGGCGATGTGGACCAGGAGACTAGAGAAGGGGAAGGATATGTTTACGTTGCTAAGGGACTACAGCAACGTCAGTCCAGTCGAAAGGTTTTATCCGGCAAAGCAGGTCAGCCGGTGCTTTCGTTACATTAGGTGTGAACATAGCTGACAATATGAGTTAGAGGACTCGTATAAATTCTTGGGTGCTCTAAGCGTCGATACGTTAGAAGAGGAGCTGCTCGAGCTCAGGCAGGAGTTGCTTGCAGTTGAAGCGTCGAAGAAGCAGGCCAAAATCCCGTTCAAGGATATCAAGAAGTCCCTGGACCAAGCCAGCAGCGCGATCGAAATCGGAGGTATAGGACGGAAGGCCTTGAAGGGAGTAGAGGACATCATCGAGGACGTTCAGCGGCTGTCCGTTCATATCAAGAGCGAATCCAACAGGCTTCGAGGAGCGAGGCGGACTCTCATCAAGGCTCAAGTGAGCTTACGATGGTGGATCGAGGGTCCAGTAGCAGAGGAAGCCAGGAAAGCAGCTCAAACTCCCCGGATGCCAACTGGAGTACAAAATTGGGTTGGTAGGCTGACAAACAACATGGTCGAAATGCTTGTGTTCAAACGAGCAAGCAAGACATTCCGGGCCATGGATTACGGCCTGGATTGGGGCAGGATCGACGCCGTGGTCGATAACGCCCATGTTGGGCGTATGATGCTTCGAGGGCAGGAAGATACCGTGCGGGAGGCAGTTGCGATGGTAGTCTCGGTGGTCGAGACCTGGGCTGAGGCGGACCGAGTGTGCGACAAAAAACAGGCGTGGTTTGTGGCGGCGGTAGAGGATGTGATGGGGGAAGAAGCGTTGTCGATGAATGTAGTGTGGAAGCTGTTCCAGAACTTCAGAACCTCGCATGTCATTCTAGGCGACAAAGGGTACCGCAATCCAACTGCGAAGGACATGGAACCGTTCCGCGCTGCCTTGGAGGGCCACAGCGTGAACAACCCGGAGCATCGAGAAGGGCAGATTTACGACATGTACAAGCAACTTTTCAACTGCGAAATCACCCCTTCCAAAATCGTCAAGAGTCTACCCAGCCTGACACCAAAATGGAGCGCTATGCAGGAGATGGTCGAACTGGCCGCCGTGTACGACAACGACGAGACCCCCTTGTACACATCCGCGTACTTCAAGAAACTGCAAGGGAACCCACAGCTGTACCATCCTATCCGAGAGCGGGCACCAGGAAGGATCAAGTGCAAACACGATATCCTGGATGGCTCCGGAGCGATCACCATGGGGAGGATCTTCAGTCTTCTAGTTTGGAGAGCGTTTCCGAACGTATTTTCGTGGCATCCAGACCATAGTATGCTTTATTTGTCACCTGAAGAATACTTATTGGCGTATAGGGCAATTACGAAGAGCCAAGTACCAAGCACCGTCGTCGACGTCGTGAAAAGGTACTGGGAAACGCTCGAAGAGGGGAGGTGGCAAAATTTTGCGGACACGAACCCGACATTCGACCAGTGTTATCAGCGCTTCAAGCCGTCGGGACACCTGGAAAGACGCTTATTCCCAAAACTCAGCAAGACCGCCGCGTTCGAGGTGACTTGCGACCTGGCGTATGCTGGGTTCTGCCAGCCACCGATGGTTACTGATGTCTCTAGGTACATTGTCATGTTGAACCAAGGGGCCTGGGCAGGATTGAAGATATTGGGTCTCGTGGATGGCAAGAAGAAGGATGTCGAGACGAGGAAGGCAGAAGTGGCTCAAGCCTTATTAGATCTAGGCGAGGTGATGAAGGAGATGGACGACTACGACTTAGATGACGGATCTCAGCGCGACTTTATGTTATACGAGGAAGGGGAGCTGGATCCGATGGCCATTGAGCATTTTATACGCACTTTTTCGCAAGCATCGAAACTGCTGTAATGTAGAATATCACGCTTTTTTTGGGCTCAGATAAGGGCAAACATTATTATTGTGTCATAGAATAAGAGGTGCGAGCAAAGCGTAGCAAACCGAACAGCAGATTGAAAGTGATGAAGGATACCGGTCTAGAGAAAAGTAGGACCGCTCTGTTGAAGAACGGTCGACAGAGGCGAGAAGCGATTAATCGTCGGCCACCACAACCACCCACTGAATGTAAAAAGTGAGCCTCCATAAAGAGTTGTATTTCGAGGTTGCAGCTGCATATGCAATTACAGCTCCAGAGCCCTCGGGAATCTCCACATCGCCTGATCGATAGAGTGGGAGACGAGCCAGCGAGCCAGCAATGTCTTCAGGATTGAAAGCACCGCAGCGGCCGTCGTACACGGGAACTGACCACAGGGTGAGTATAACGGTTGTGATTAGGAAGGGTGGGGAGCTTACCTTCGCTATTGAAATCGATGTAGGTCTGAGTCTTCTTTGGGGCTGAAACTTTCTTGGGAGAGGACGAGGATGGACTGGGGGAAGGTACGCTTTCGTAGGTCCCAATTTCCAATTTTCCGACCCTCTTTGGCCCAAATTCCTGGGTTTGAGCGGCCTGACGAGAGGGTGTTCCAGGAGTCGTATCTGGGATCAAGACAGTCAGAAGATGCG
The DNA here is from genome assembly GCA_027579765.1 of Candolleomyces efflorescens. Lineage (NCBI taxonomy): Eukaryota > Fungi > Basidiomycota > Agaricomycetes > Agaricales > Psathyrellaceae > Candolleomyces > Candolleomyces efflorescens. The sequence goes on from JAMZDL010000069.1 coordinate 27,862, forward strand.
AATACCAGAAGGCAAGCAAGAAAACCGTGCTCACCATTACGACGATTGTGAGTTTGAATGGTGATCAAGCGGTGTACGATGGGTGTCAGAACATCTTCGCCTTGCCACAGAGTGCAGAACAGGCAGGAGAAACGTTCGTACTCCAGGCGATGTTGCAGAACGGTGATACCCTTGGCAAAGGGTGTCTTACCATCGTGACCGACATTCTGACCAGTCAAGAGGAAAGATTTCATAACCGAACCGACCATAATGAACGAGACAGGACGACTGTCGTTCTTGAAGCATGCGATGAAGGCAGAACCGGCACCATTTCTGGAGTACTCCTCCTTGAAGACGAAATCAGTGACGTCCGCAGTATAAGGGTTAGCGAAGATCCCCTGATTCTTGATTCGATGGAGACCAGCGAGGTAACTGAGAGGAAGGAAGTCAGCAACATGGTCAGGGATCGATATGGGGTGTGGACTCTTACTCCGGGTCAATGTCGTAGCAGTCCCAAGTCGAAATGGACAGTCCAGGAACTTGAGAAGACAAAGTGCCATCGGTGAAGACCGCACCTGGGCGATCATAGCGAGAGGCAAGCTGCAACCCGCTACGAGTATCGTTGAGTTGTCTGTCAATAACAAACAAAAAGAACAAACATACTTGGCATTAGGTAGACCTTTGTAGTACCCGTGCCTGACCATGTACGGATCCAAGAGACCTCGATTGCTCATCAAGGGATCGTCGGAAGAGCGCGCTCTGGAATATCGACTTTAGACGCAATCGGGGAAGGAGAGAAAGAGTCACTAACTTCACGTATAACATAACCTTGGAATTGTCGTCGACCAAGGAGCCAGCCCATTGAGCTTTGTTTTCGAGCGTGAAAGCGGAGGACGGAAGTTGGATAACGGGAGGAAAGGCCGAAGGAGGCTTTTCGAGGGCCTCCTCAAAACAGTCCACACCGACAATGCCCCCTAACTGAGTTTTCAGATTTCCCGCTTGTTTACTAACCTTCATCTTCCCCTTCCCCTTGCTCATAATCTTGCTCGCCTTGGGAGTTTCTTCGTCGTCGGCATCATCCTCAGCATCGACGTCGATATAGACGACAGTCTTGGCTGCAGGAGTGGGGAGAGGGGGGTGAGCCGCTTCATCTTCTTCCTCCTCCTCTTCGTCGTTGTCCTTAGGCACAAGGCGTTAGCGTGGTAGTATAAGGAAGAATAGCAACCCTTACTGGAGATATAGCGCGCTTGGGTTGAGTGGGAGGAGGGGCCTCTGCAGATGCACGCGTGTTCCTCTTCTTTGCAGGACTAAGATGGACCGGGAAAGGTTTCAGATATTCAGATAGGACTAAAGGATGAGATAAAGGCAAGATGAACGCACGGAGGGGTTGGGTTTGCGTCTACGCGAACGCGACGCTTCTTACCAGGAGCCGGGCTGGGAGTGTCGATTGTGGCAGTGCTACTCATGACATCATCAACACTGAAGAGCAATATGATGAAAGCTAGAATCCCACCGACCTCGCTGCATCTTCAATGTCATCATCATCCTGAACATTAACGTATTCTGGACTGGGAGAGGACCTAGAAAGACGAAAGTCAGAGGAAGGACGGCAGATGGAAAGGTCAAGGTATTGACTGTTTCGCAGCAGCACTAATCGGCATGTTAGCTGGGAAAGCTAGACACATTAAAAAGCTTACGGATGAGCGGTACGCTTGGTACGTGCCATTTCAAACGTGAACTTGTGGGAGGAGGAGTGGAGAGATGGGGACCGTTGAGTCTGAGAGAGTAGGCCCAGAACCACAGGCTTTTAAACCATTCGTATCCGTGAATCTCGAACTCACCCATCTGGCGAAATCCGACAGAAAATATTATTAACGGCATCAATCAAGGGCAACGACAGGGGAGGCGGGCGTTACGCAACACTGGCTGCCTGGAGTTGTTGCCCTTTTGGAAGGTGGAAAGACCGGTTCGAGACGAGCGCGAAAAGCATGTCGCGAATCTCAAAATACCGTCAAGTGATTCGCGACTCATCGCTAAGCGCTAATCACCACGGGATAATCAACTGCAACAAACCCAGATGAACTGCGATTGAAGCTCGAATCGTTCTTGGCGAAAACAACACCAAGGATAGGCAATCATGGAATTCAACGCAGACGCGGTATCTCAGGATGAAAAGGGAATATAAGACAACATTGTGCGAGGGGCGAAAGATGACCCACAAGACTGTGCAACGAGATGGATGAGTTCTACAGCAAAGGCAACGCCGGTATGATTCGGATTGGTGCCGTTTCACTGACACTAACACGGACGTTGTAGGCGATACCCTGGCACAATTAATCCAGGATAGAAACATGGACTCGAGGTTCTATTTGTCAACTTGCGAGGTGAGCACTCAGCGAACATACCTTCCTGCAGCTACTGAACAGGTAATACGGGACATTTGACAGTTTGCCGACTTGACTGTGAACCTGTTCAGTCAACCGAGGGCATGGCGTCTGTGCTCAGAGACAGGTCAAGACAGCACCCTCGAAGAAGCGTGCTTCAAGGTCCAGGGGGTGTTGTGCGGAAAGGACCTCCCGCCTGTCAACCAAACTGGGTACGCAATCCACAAGTTCCGCGAAGAAAAAAAGCTGATACTATTCACCGCAGGAGTCGGCTCAGCCGGTTGAGATCTCGCAAATTCATTCGCCAGTACGTCAAGGTGACCGGCTTTGGAAACGAGGATATGCTGCAATGCGTAAAGCGAATCGAGATGGCGTACCTAAAGATGTCAGATCATTTTAAGGAAGGCACGGTAGAGCCTTGGCAACCTTCGCTATTCGAAGGATATGTCGCATTGGAAGCGAACACAAGATATTTCACCCATACCAATCATGCTAACCCCGGGGACATCGTTGACTTTGCACCGCATGTTGATTCGGGCGGGCGGCTGAAGGATATCATGGAGGGGGAGTATGTTCACACGACAGATAACAGGGTGGACTACCTGGAGAGGGTAACGGGGCCAGATGGGGAAACGAGGTTGGGCCAATTTTGATCAGTCCCTTTACCGCACGTACTCACGCTTGTGGGTCCAGGTATAGGGTGGTGGACCCTGTGATCTTCAAGAGTGGGGACATCGTTGAGGCAGTGGTAGCCTTCGCCATAATCCCCACAAAGAAAAACACCGCGAAACTCCATCTGCTGCTTCGGGGATTGGTATTACTCGATCAAACCGAACGAAATGTGAGTGGATTGGATTTCAGGTGATTCCATAGCTAACCCGGTATGCTGTAGTCTGCAGCGATAATGAGGATGCGTAATAGGTATCGCGCGATAAATATTGGGCAATCAGTCTGTCAACCCGTTGGACAGCCCTCGCTCAAGCGGAAGCTCATGTTCTACGACACGGACCCCGAAACAGAGGAGACCGGTCGCCAATTTACCAGAATGAGAGTAGATTCAGACGCAAACTAGAACCATACCAGACGGAACAAGACTAGTTTCCCCAAATACTTAGATCTCTACAGACTAGATTACATTCACTTAATGATTATACACATTGCAAATGACTGGCATGAGTTGCGACGGAATCGCAAAAGTGATTTGGCCTACTGAGAAGGCAGTATGTGGTACAGGTGGTCAGGGTCACCAGATATTGGCTAACTCGGTACCCATGGGGAAAGCAGGGAAGATGAGAAGGCGAACTTGTCCGAAGGTGAACCAATCTGAGCTGCCCAGAACGCCACAGGGAGTGGAACCCACAAAAATTTCAAGATGGGATCTAGGTTTTTATAGCCACCGAAATAAGAAGAAGCCTAATTACGAGTAGGAGGCTGTAACACTAATATGAAGGTATTCATGTAGAGTCAGGATCAGCACGAGGTGTGGGCACCAATGTGAAGAATCTATTCAGGTGGACTAGCAATATGGTCACGTCTAGGTTAAGAAAAGAGGACAGAGAAAGAAAAGAGAGAGGAGAAGGCGAGGGTCGTAACACAGGACCAAGACACTACGACAAAAGACAAGAAGCAACACGGTACAAGGCATTATTCGGTTCAACCCCTGACATACATAAGACCCTGGGGAACTAGCAGGTACTCTAGTTGTCTTCATCGTCAAAAGAGCGATCAGCTAGAAAATGAGTTAGCTCAATGTGCAGGATACCGCAGCAGAAAACTTACCAGCTGTCATGTCATTCGCAACATAGAGGCCGGTATAGTTGATTTCTTGGTCGGGAAAGGGCATGTTGGCCAAGCACGACGCGCAGCATCGAAGTCTCCAGATGGAAATAGTACGGTGTTGGCGGTTCCAGAAAGGAGGGAATATGTGGTTTTCGCGCCTGCGGTAGGGTCGCAAACCTGGATGGTCGATAGTGCAACCAAGGAGCAGGCCACGGTTGTCGAGTTCGTGACGAAGTCGAAGCGGACAATAAGAATTCTGTTCGCACAAATGAAACCTGTATTCGGCCCACTCCGTAAGGCGCTCCTTCAAGTCGAAATGCGGCAGGAGCCACTGTATGACGGGAGGGAAGCGGGGAGGGGAAGACGGTTGGGGGAAAGGAAGGTTGACGAGCCCTCGTCGGTTTCCAGTCAGGTACGGATATAAGACATGGAGGTTGATCCCATCAACGTAGACCATCAACAGGGTCGTCGGGTACTCGACAATGGAAAGAAAGCCGGTGAGGGCCGACCTGGAGACAAAGAGGACGACCTCCTTGTCGGTGCCGGCAACAACCTTATGAAACCTAACGATACGCTTGACAGTGCGGCCAAAGGACGGATAGCCAAGCGTACCGGAGGCAAATGGCTCCACGGCACGTTCGCTAAGCGTACTCGTCAGGGAGTAACCCAGCGAACGGAGATGACTGATGAAAACAGAAATAACCAAATTCCTGTCGGGGAGGTGAAGGTCAAGACGGTTGCTGAAGGGACCTTGTTGGAGGGTGACGTCGGGAAAGAGGGCGGGAAGGAGGCTAGGGCCAGCCCAGTAGCCATCGTTGCGTCGAACAAGACGCAGGAATTCCCTGCTGTCACTGATTCCAAAGGTATCGAGCACCTTGGACAGGCGACCGTACATAACGTATGTGGCGAGGGCTTTAAACTTCGGGCAGAGGCGAGAGAGTCGGTTCATATCCAGGGGGTTAGCGACTTGACCCAGGATACCCTCCACAATCTCGGGGGGGATGTCGGTATGGGACAAAAAAATAGGGTTGGCTTAACGGAAGACATGTGTAAGCTAGCGACACAATGAGGAAGAAAGAGGCGTACGATGGGCATGGTCGCAAGCTGCGCAATCATGAACGGCGAGCATGGGACCTGCACCTGGAAGCAGGCTCACTGGGGCGGTCGGGAAAGAGAAGGCAGGCGTGTTGAAAGACATCGCAGTAGATCGAGGTGAGAGAGGAAGGAAAGAGAGCAGGCAGAAGAGACGGGGCCACCGCAGGCTGAAAAGGAGATCAAAGTAACGGTGATCTACAAGACCAAAATGGAAAGGCAGGCATCTGAATAGGAAGGAATTGAACATACCTTCCGGAGAAAAGGAAATATGAATTTGTACGTACACCATCTGAGATACACGATGAGGGAATAGGCATCAAAACGAGGTGCAAACGAGCGCTCACCTTGGCGAGTCGAACCGAGTTGTCTGACTTAGAACACAGCGACGAAGTTGAAGGACATCTATTCGCTTGTATGATCCCTGCAGCAAGGAACAACAGATGGGATACCTAATGTTTCGCACGTCAACGGGTTGGGGACAGGAGAAACAGGTATAAAGGGAAGAGGAAAGTATCTTCGAGACCCAACCAACCCTCCAACCAGAACTTTTTCCATCTAAACACCCTTCCAATCTCATCGCTCCACGCTGAACGACATGAGTGCCCCCAGCGAAAAGCAGAACGGTAAACGCGCTCGACGAGACATAACGGAACAAACGTCAAGCGCAGAGGTCAACCCTGCCGCTATCTGGAAGGCAAGCAAGAAACCTCGAATCATATCAAAGGTACACACGACGCTGCAAGGCATTTCGGACCCTGCTAGCAAAGCGTCTAGACGTAATCAGGCGAGTAGGGAGGAGAAGGGTCAGTTTCCTTGAAAATGGAAGAGAGCGTGATTACTAACATTTTTGAAATAGCTGTGATGGACGATATCGCGTCCACACAGAGTCCCCGCCCGAAGCAGTACCCCAAGATTGGAAAGGGGATGCCTACGAGCGAGCCCCGGGCAGCTACACCTGGTAAGGTTTTCGGGCACCAACATTAGGAGTCGCACTGATAGGAGGTCGTAGAAGGCAAGAGGATACCTAGCATGAACGATATGATCAAGGCTATAGAAAGAGGTGAGCTTTACTTGGAGTAGCGCAAAGTGTGATCGGACTCACGAAGAGTTGGGTAGATATCCGATCGGTAGAGATAGAGAGTCGTGAAGGGGAAGACGTAGGAGAAGGACCGTCCACGACGGAGCCTGCTCTGAAATCGACTCGAAAGATTGAAAGAGGTGAGCCCTAGACACGATGAGCGAACACGAACCGCACTCACCAGCCTATGTGTTACAGTGATTGTTATAGAAGATTCGGAATCAGAAGACGAGGGGAGCTGCGGTATTGAGAATGATGAAGAAGGTGAGCGGCAGCATCGACGAGTAGATGACGTGCATACTCACCAAACTAGGGAGCGTGGTCGTTATCAAAGATACGGACGATGAAGAAGAAACGAATGGATCCGAGACCGAAAGCGACAAGACGGACCGTGACTGGACGCCGGAAGAGGAAACGGACACGGGCAGCAGCGATAAATATTCAGTGGAGGAGGAAAGCCTTGGATATATCACCTCGGAAGATGGCAGCGTAGTGGGGGGCGTGGTCCAGCAGGCTATACTGGAAGCGTCGCTCGAGGACCTGAAGATCATGGACGTGGACGAGCTCAAAAGCATGGATCGGGCGAAGAAACGGATCTTGCTTCGACACAGCGAGCTTTCGACCCTGCGACATTTTCAACTGAAAGGGTTAGTAGATGAGGTTGATGTGGGGACGGTGCTCCTAGACAGGTTGGACCAAGAGCTCCGAAGGATGGGGCTCAACGCGTTGTCGGTTCTGCGAATGCTGGAGCTGACTGAAGCTCTCATAACGGGCTCGTATACGCTCCCGGTACTTGGCTTCGCCCACATCATCCCTAACGACCTCGACATAGTCACGGACCAGTTCTCTTACAAGATGGTGCTGTCGTACCTGAAGAAGAAGGGGTTCACCTCCCTCAAACAAGTGTACCCACAAGGAGGTCCGGGTGAAGAATACGCTAGGAACCTCAAGGAAATCAACCTCATATTCGAAGTGGGAAATAAAAGGGCGCACAAGATCAATGTGATTGTATCCAACGGCCGAGCAATCCTCCCCATCCTCCAATTCCACTCCACACCGGTGATGAACTACATAGCCCATCATGGAGTCGTATGCCTGTACGACATCACCCTCTTCCAGCTCGGTATCGTGAACTATGCGAATAGGTCAGCAAGAGTTGAGCGATGCATCAAGAAATACCAAGACAGGGGATTCGAGATGTGGGATCACTTCGAGGAAGGACACACCTGCAAGATCGACGGGTCCTGCCCACAAACGATCCGAAGCCTGTTTGACAGGGACGTTATTCACATTCGGTTCCCGGATTACCTGGACGCGGCGCCTGAAGACTTGAGGAAAGGCGAAGCCGAGCTTGCGGTGTGGAGGCTGGCGAACGGTGAAGCCTGCAACGGCGAAACGAACGAGGAGGTCGGATTCGTTCTCTGCGACATCAACGTCTTCAGTGAGTTGTTTGAATATCAAAACACGAAAAGTACTAACCGAGGTTTGGGACAGTGCTCAGACGATAGGCGCCTAGCCCTCACCTGCGGGACGGACAGACTTTTGAGGTTATTCGTACATTTGTAACGCTGAAACTCGTATAATGGCATCGTAGTATTGTTGGCACCGAGAGAGAAGCAACCTGTAGTGAGAGGAAGGTTTCAAGGTAAAGAAAATCCGAAGGGCAGTCAAAGTGCCCTTACGTGCACCGATAGGCCGAATTCTTACACGATAGACCAAGAAGTCGGAGGACAATGACGTCATCGCCCGTTGCTTGATGGGATGTGAATCGGGATAGACATCGACAGGGTAGCTCTCAGAGTTCCGATAGAAAGGGTGTAAAATAGAGGTATGTGGAGCATGATATTGCCAGGGAAAAAAGTCAAGTTTGAGTTGAGCGTTGAGAAGGAAGACGTGGAGAAGGAAGAAGAGGGTGAAAATTGTTGACTTGAGAAGCATGCATAGTACAAACAAAGGCAAACTTGATAGGATACGCTTTGATACTTACATGAAGGGAAAATTATAAATAATAACAACGCGGCGTAGTAATAAATATTATGCTAAAGCCCTTAGCAGGCGGGAATAGCTGTGTGTAGCAAGCGGCGCAGTCGACTCCCGAGAGGCGGGATAGCTGTGCAATAAGCGGCGCAGCGGAGAGGGCGGTGCAGTGATGGGGGGCGGTGCAACGGCTCCCATGCCGTTCCAGGCCAAAGAGGGCTCAAAAACCGGATCAATAGCACCTCCAAAAAGCCTTTATGACTATAAGGGGACGCTTACCATGCCGTAGACGGCTGATCTCGGGCGGAGCAAGTGCCAAAAGGGCATTGCCACGTCTTGGCACCTCTTGGCGCAGAACCCACGGGGAGAAAAGAAACGACCTTTACTAAAGTAAAGACTCGTAATCTATTCGTCGTCCCTCATCCTCGTCCACTTCGTTATCGCTCAAAAAAAGGACCTCTGCTATCCGCTTCGTGATTTACCATGTGCTGTGCGCAGCGCGCACCTAGCCTAGCTGTAAAATCTGTCGCTGAGCTGCGCCAGAGACTCGAGTTTGTCATTCTCGTCCAAAGGGCACCACTGCATTTTATACGACGTGCGATTCCCGACAGCTACTACTTAATGCATACTCGTAACGTACTAATGTGACCCATCAGGAATCCTGAAACTCCTTCCGCGGCGCCCATGGTCAGGGAGAAGCATGCAAAAAAAATACCCAAATATTTCCATCTCATATCCCGAGTCCTTCACGGATGTTTGGCTCTTGCCACGCCTACCCTCGATAACCAAATCAGCTGACGACCTTCGGTCTGGTCGTGGAGCTTTAGCGTCGCTCAAGCCTCTTTGGATCTTTCTTCTTCCTTTGGTGGCGCCCGAGAGCTATCATTCGAAGCTCACCCTATCGCCCAGAAGAACCAAGGGCGGACTTGCATACCTCCATTGCCGCGTGCGCGAGAACAACACAAGATTAAAAGCTCTTCTTGTCGTTGTTTCGAAGGTTGTCGGTGCTACCATTTTTCCTCAACCTCGGAAGATCTCAGGTCCATTCATTGGGCCTGGACGAACTCCGGAGCTTCGTTTGGGGTGTCATCGTGCTTGGAAAGCTTGCTTGAGCCCATTTTGCGACCATCGCTCGTTCTTCGTGGTGGCGACTTGGTGATATCGAATGTACCAGAACGGAATTCCTGCTGCTGAGCGGCCCGTTAGGTACAACCAGTTCCCCATTAACCCCATCTCAGGACCTGGCGAGCATAAAATAGACGAGGACCGAGACTTATTTTCTTGTGCTCCGGCTCCTGTTATCGCTCAGCATGAACTGGAAACAATTGTCTACCTTGGTCGCTGTCGGCCTTTCTGCACCATGGCAAGCACACGCTATGATTCGATTCGGGTGCTCGCAGTTGGTGACGCAGAGATTCGATCCGTAAGTCCCGCAATTCTATTTCTGTTTCTCGAACTGAGAAGCAATTATGGTTAGATTGGTTACTCCAGGCATTGTTTCTCCCCACGTCCACCAAATCATTGGCGGTGTGAGTCTTCAACCTCCGTTGTAGAGTGATGTATCTCAACTCTGTCATTGACCTCCTCGCCGTGCTTCATTTGGCCACAAACAGAATGCGTAAGTCTCGATACCATTGCTTTTCCTACATTTCGGTTGCTGAAATCCCGATTCCGTGAGATAGATTCAATCTTACGATGGACCACGACCTCGACCTCCCTTCACTCTCAACCTGTACCACTTGCCGTTTCAAAGAAGACTTGTCAAACTACTGGACGGCAGTTATGTATTTCAAACACCCGAACGGAACCTTCTTCCGCGTCCCTCAAAAGGCAAACCACTACACTGGCGACCCTAACGGCGGTATGACGATCTACTACATCCAACCTCCCACCAACGAGAAGGTTACCTCCTTCCCGAAGGTACGCCCACCCAATAGCAGTATCCACGGGCAACGGAATGCTGAAAAAATCCGCGTTGTCAGGGATTCCGTATGATTACTGGGAATCCTATGCTGCGATCCAGGAAGCAGTTGGACCCGGAAGGTGCTGAGGCTTGGTCCTTGTCGTTCAGGTGCTGGGAGACCGAAGGCTTCTTCGATCCGTCCAACTCGTACCCTCCTGGAGCTGGGCCATACGATACAGTCCCGTTCCCGAATAAATACTGCCCTGGTGGTATCCGTGCTAACATTTTCTTCCCTTCGTAAGTCTCTCCCTCTTCGTTGAACGTAAACGACCATCGGTTACTCGGATGCTCAATCTGTCGTCTTGTTCGCAGCTGCTGGGACGGCAAGAACATCGACGCCCCAGATCACGCTGTATGTCTTCTACTGATATTTCTCTCGGCGTCAGAACTGACTGGGTGCGATCTATAGAGCCACGTTGCGTTCCATGAGGGCAAAGTCAACCCTAACATTGGTATCATCTTGATGGACGGCAAATGCCCTGCCAGCCATCCTGTCCGCATCCCCCTTCTCTTCTACGAGACCTTCTGGGACACCAGGCCATTCAAGGACATGTGGCCTACCGACGGTAGCCAACCTCTCGTTCTCAGCCAGGGTGACCCGTGCGTGTCTTCAGAACCACTTACTTGAGATCGAGAAAGCTGATGTGCTGCGTTGTGGACAGAACCGGTTATGGACATCACGCCGACTACGTTTTCGGATGGGAAGGAGATTCTTTGCAGCGTGCTATGGACACATGCTATGATGGTTTTGGATGGCCCGAGGCGTGCCCTGAACTCACCGTCCTGTCTGACGAGGAGATTAACCAGTGTGTGCAAGCTGTTCAGGTGAACGAGAAGGTCGAAGGAGGTGAGAACATTTCCATTCTTCGCTTCTCCTCCCGGGTTGGAAAATACGATTTTGACGAATTGTTTTCTCTTCATAAGGTCCTCTGGATGCCCTTCCTGGATGCAACCCTATTCAGAATGGACCTGAGCCTGCAACCGTCATAGAAGGTTGCACCGCGGTCTCGACAACTGGTATTCCTGCTGCCACCCCGGCCACGAACATTCCTCCTTCTCGGATTGTACGTTCGGTGATAACCCCTGCGGCATGAGCGAGGAAATTCGTTTTGCTTCCCATAAGATCCACCTATATTCTCCAGTGATCCTGTTTGAAGTATCTTTATGTATCGATTCAAGTAGAAATTACATTCAATTTACATCGACTGAGTACGGAACGAAATGAACTGGCTACTAATGCAATTGTTGGAAGTTGAAAGATTGGGAGCGAAGAAAGGGGTTCGAAGCATCGCTTGAAGAGCCTGATGCTAGTCATTTAGCAGGTGCATTCTCCGGGCTTGCACTTGCAGCTAACAAACACATTGCGATAGTCAGCCCATTGGTGAAATTAGGAGAGACGACAGAGACAGGCGTACTCAGTGCAGGTGCAAGAGCTGGAACCGCATCCAGAACTGGACGACTGGCTGGCGGGAGTTTGCTGCTGACCACTACCACATGTGCAGCTGAAAAACCGGGACCGTGATCAACATTGACACCAAACTATACGAAAGATGAGTGTTGGACGTACGAGGTGCCGCAGCTACAGTCGCCTTTGCAAGTGCAATTGTTGTTGTTGCAGGTGTAAGACACGGGAACAGTGAAGGTTTGAGAGACCTGAAACGTAGGCCGTTCGCGGAAGTGAGAAACGTTGATGAAGCCCACGATAGAGACAAGCGCACCATTGTGAGTAGTTCAAGGAGGTAAGATTATGAGATCAAGAGTGATGGGTGAATGTCAATGAGAGACGTTGGAATGAGACTGAGGGACTAGACGACGAGGGGCAGCTTTTATGAGCGTTCGAGGTTTGTTTGTCCCTTGTTTGTGGTGCAATTCTGACTAGCTTGGGGGCTTGTGGAGGTCCGTCCGTCCATGAAATGCCTCATTGGTGGCTGTGAGATGAGGCAAATGTGCGGAGCCAATCCCAGTGCCTGTTCCGTGGAGATGATCGGCAGCTGACCGATCACTGTCGCTGTATGACGCAGACTCATGTTGGACTCATGATCAATACACCGTTCACATTCGAGTCCACTTCTCCGGTCGAGCGCTGTTTTGGAGACACGGTGATGATGGAATTTGGTAGTGATCAGTGAACAAATATCCACGAGCAATGTAGACGATGTATCTAGGAAAAAAGCAATCATCGACGGCCAACCGTCACGTCAGAAAGGTGTCACGATGGCTGGAGCAGGAGTCGGAACAGGTCCTGCATTTCCTGTCTTCGGGGGGATAGAGTCACAGAAAGGAACTCCAACCTCGTGCACTGTGCCCGGGTTGCACACTGTCCACGGCGGAATCACAACTGCAGATGGTCCTGTTGGAACAGGAGCCGCAGTCGTCGTCGAAGGCGCGTTACAATTTGGGATAGCAGTTGCCGGCTGAGGTCCACCTTGGAGCGGGTTGCACCCGGGAAGCTTATCCAGATCTACACGGGACGAAATGGAAGTTAAGAATGTAATTCTCGAGTCATACAGGGCCGTCACTCACATTGGCCTTCGGTAATTTCTGGCACTTTAGCTCCCTGTTTGCAGTTATTCATACGATCCGTATCCTGTACTGTCAGAACAGGGCAGTTCGTCGCAATGCCTTCCCCGCCGAAGCACACTTCCATCGCACGTTGAAGGGAATCACCTTCCCATCCGAAGACGTAGTCAGCGTGTTGCCCATAGCCAGTCCTAGAAAATCAATTTACACATCAAAATCGCTTAAGAAAGGGCAGACCGGAGATCACTCACGGATCTCCCATACTGAACACCAGTGGCTGTGTACCGTCCTGGGGCCAAAGAGCAGGGTCGTTAAAGGGTCGGGTATCCCATACGATTTCCATGAACAACAGCGGTAGTCTGACTGGATGGGTACTGGGACAATCCGTGCCGAAAAGACCGCCAATGGGATGAGCAACATGGCTCTAGAGGAGACGAATTAGAGTCAGTTACTCCTGTCCAGATGTGATTCGCTCACCTCGTGATCAGGGCTATCAAGATCTACCCCATTCCAGCATTGAGGGAAGTAGATATTCGAACGAATCCCACCGGAGCATGGGCTACTGGGGAACTCAAACGAATCAGCAGGGCCAGAGCCTGGAAGTCCAACCCCGGGGTCGCTCCCGACGAAGCAGCGGAAACTCGTTGCTGTAGCCTCCGTCAAGGAAGGATCGATGTCGTTCCTTCGCCTCATGGGATTTCCAACTCGCATACGGAAACCCTAACAAGAATTGAACGAGGATATAAAGGGTGAATGTGACGACAAAGCCATACCTTTCTGAACGCGACTATGTCGAGGTTTGAAGTTGGTGCTCTCGGCTGGAAATAATAAACTGTCATCCCCCCGTCTTGGATACCTGGTCCGGTATTGTGATTGGCCATTTGCGGGACCTAATTCAGCATGAGTTATCACAGTGAACGTCGGGGTTTCAGGGATACAACTTACTCGGATGAAGGATCCATTAGGATGTTTGAAGTACATAACCGCCGTCCAATAGTTTGACTTGTCCTCCACAAATCTACATGTAGTGCACGTAGACAACCCAGGAAGGTCGTCCTCTATGTCCATCGTGATATTAAAGCTATATTCGTGAATCTCTCAGCTTCTAACTTGATCAGAGGCACGAGAAAATTCCTTACGCGTTCTACATTAGACGTATTAGCTGCAGCTCCTTGATCGAAAGACTGAAAACCAGACTTACACCGCCAACAATCTGGTGAAGATGAGGTGAAACTTCCCCAGGAGTTACCAGCCTATTATATCCATGCCAGTGGTAATCAGTGGGCCGTATGCTGGATAAGAGACTCGGTAACTCACGGATCCAAGCGCTCGGTGACGAGTTGAGAACATGGAAAACGAAGCTGTGCATAGACTGCGGTAATGGCGAGCAAAGCAATCCAAACACCTTGTACGATTTGACGCATGGTCGGCATGGGTTCAGAGATTTCAAACAGATAAAGACTGGATAGCTTATGTATGTCCAACGCCCCGCTTCTGAGTCTTCGCGTCGCAGTCAGACACGGCAATTCCAAGAGCTCAGGTGACAAAAATAGAAGGAGCTGGCATAGGCTTCGTATCGCTCCACCTTCTTTGCCTTCGCGATTCATGATTCAAGAAAAGGACTCACCGGAACAACAATGGAGCTTGATCGGACGCGTCGCACTCGAGATTTGGGGCAAAGAAAGTGAATTGAGTTCTCGTTTGATACGAAAAGCGGACCGCTTCTAGGCACAACCTATACACCGGCGGCTTCTCTTTCGTTCTCGTATCCTCCTCCAACTAGGTGGCTTGTGTGATGACAGCGGGCGCTGCAGTTGGTTTCGGCCCTTCGACCGTCGTCGTTGGAATCGAATTACAGAAAGGGGCAGCGAAAGTGGACACCGTTCCAGTGTTGCATACTGGCCAAGGAGGTGTAACGAGCTCAGGTGCCTCTGTCGGTAACGGCGCATCCGTAGTCGTGGATATCGCATCGCAATTCGCTACAAACGTCGCGGGAGCTGGACCTGCTTGAAGTGGGTTGCACCCGGGCAGTTTCTCCAAGTCTGTGCAACGCACAATAAGTTTTAGCTGAGCGTCAAGGGGGTACGGTGATAGGATCCTAACACTGTTTCTCGGTCGTCTCAGCAACCCGAATAGCTTGTTTGCACCGATTCATCGAGTCGGTATCTTGGACAGTCAGGGCAGAACACCCGGTTGGGATCCCATCTTGGGCCGTACAAACGTCCATGGCTCGTTTGAGCGAGTCCCCTTCCCAACCGAAGAGGTAATCCGCATGCTGACCGAATCCAGTCCTATTTATCGAATGGAATGATTCAGTTCCACGAACGTTCCATAGTTGTTGAACTCACGGGTCACCCATACTCAGCACAAACGGCTGCGACCCGTCAGCAGGCCACAGTTCAGGGTCGTTGAATGTTCTCGTATCCCAAACTATTTCGATAAAGATGAGAGGGAGTCTGACGGGGTGAGTAGCAGGACAAGGGACACGGAAGAAACCTCCGATTCCATGCGAAACGTGACTCTGTACTACAGATTTAGCAAAAACCCTGGTCAAGAGTCAACGAACGCACTTGATGGTCAGGCGTATCAAGGTTCACTCCATCCCAGCACCTGTCGATAGTGATCTAAGATCAGAGAGCGGCGATCGAACTGAGAAGAAGAGGGATACGCACTGCGGAAAGTATATGTTGGACCTAATTCCCCCAGAACACGGTCTATTTGGAAGCTCAAAAGAATCCTCAGGTCCGTAACCAGTCATGCTCCCTCCAGAACCAGCGTCACTTCCGTTGAAGCATCTGAAGGTAGTTGCGTGTAACGCAGGGTCGTCATCCGGATCGATATCGTTGACTCGCCTCATCGGATTCCCGACGAGCATGCGGAAGCCCTGGGAATTGATCAGTGAGAGCTCTGCTAATTCAATCGTAGGGATTTTATCTACCTGTTGGAAAGGAACAAAAGTGTAGCTCCCCGACTCGGCAGGTACAGTCGGCTGGAAGTAGTACACGGTAATTCCACCATCCTGGAAGCCCGGGCCCGAATTGTGGTTGGGCATTTGGGGAACCTGAGAAGTTTGAAAAGCATATGCATTTAATCGTGTATCAAGAAATGAATGGCGAAAACGTCGTACGCGAATGAAACTCCCGTTCGGGTGCTTAAAGTACATCACCGCCGTCCAGTAATTGGATTTATCTTCGACGAAGCGGCACGTGGTGCAAGTGGCCAGAGCTGGGATGTCAAGGTTCAGGTCCATGCTCAAGTTGAATCTGAAGGGGATCGCGATCGGTAAGGAGCAGTTATGGTCGTAGTATGGTATTCAGGAACTTACGCATTCTATAGACGCATTTGAGATACAGTTAGCACTCTAATGACGAGCAAAGGTGAAGAGGAACCCTACCCCGCCGACGATCTGGTGTAAATGAGGTGAGACTTGTCCAGGAGTAACCAATCTACAAGAACGAATAACTTTGAGATACTGTCTACGACATGAACACGCGGAACGTACGGATCGAATCGTTCTGTCACGAGCTGAGAGCACGGAAAACGAAGAAACGCGTTAACCGCCCAAGGGGCAACCAAAAGTGTTGCGACAAAGGCCCTCGAAGCCATGAGGGTGACCGCGAGCATTGCCAACGAAGGACTCTCAGTGGTTCCTGATAAAGGATGTCAATGAGTCTGTGTGTACCTTCAAGAAGCCAGCGAATACACCATGACCATCGCACATACCGCAAGAAACAGGGTTCTCCGTGCATGGCGGCTGTTACTGGTGTACATAGCAATATGGTCTCTCTGGTCATGAGAGCAGAAGAAGCTGGGCTGAGCGCATCTTGGTTATGAAATCCACTCCGTGGTTGAACCGAAGAACTCGATGCTCCTGTTCTATCTTGAGAGAATGTGTGGCTTCTGCGTGGCGTATAGAGCGCTAGTTATCCCGGGGCAGCCGACATAGCATGTAGATAGCGTGAAGCTGTCCTCTCATGAAGCTTCAATTCATGATCAGTTCCAAGTCTACCAGGTCATACACGAGTAGAGATAGAGAAATATCTTCCAAAATGATAGTACTCACTGAATGCATAGCAATACAAACGCACTCCGAGTCAATATTCCTTCTGAAATACAGTGGTTCTGGATGATGGTGCAAATGACCGTCGCGGAAATTCGAACGTCGCACCCTGTGGGAATAGATTGATCGCAAATTCGATCTCAGAAGAGAGCCGGGACTTGCCGCGCTGTTCGCCGTTTCGGCATTGCGTCGCCAGTGGCTTTGAGCAATGGGAATGGAAGGACGATGGCAAGGTCTGGTCGCCACTGAAAATGCACGAAGATGGTCAACAACTGGACCTATTGAGAAAGTATGGAAAAGACAGAACGGTGTACCAAAAATCGGCTACAAGTTCGTTTGCTCATCGTTCTTCTCGACTCTCCTACTCTCGGTACACCTAGTACAGCTTTCAGTCATCACAAGCATCGAAGAAAGAGCTAGAAGAAGAAGAATAAACTAGTGGGTCTCTTAACTTGAGGCGTGGACATGTTCTCCTACGTGACTGGACGACAAGAGAGCTTCGTTGTACTAAGGTTCCGGCCTGATGCGACAATAGTCAAACAGGCATCCGTTCAACTGATGGAAACGGCTTGTGCTTGATCTATAGAGGGAAGGTGACTGCACGCCCAAGTCGATGAATGAATGTGTCAATGGTGATAGCGACTTGAATTTGAAATTAGGTTTTCAGCCTGAAGGGTCCATGGTCAGTCGGTGGCTGGTGTAAACAGCCACTTGGCTAGAAAAATGGCGCCGTGGTAGACCGTGGAGTGTCCGCTGGGTGGATTGGGTGGCTCGTAAAGAATCATTGGATTAGCTTATCGTTCATTCGAAGGGAATCTCCAAGAGCCTCGGAATTACCGGACCAACGTCCGAATCCTACAGTTGGCAAGAGATAAATCGACCGAAGAAACCTGCAAGGCTTAGTTTTCCCTAGCTCAGCTTGCGAACAAGGTATAAGACCAAGGTATATCAACAGCCTCACGGCTCGAGCGTGTCTTCATAATGTTGGTAGCCTGACTGAGACGGATTGGAAGCCTTTGGAAGCTCCCAATGAAATGGACTGCGCACTGCGCATGCTAAATATTCACGATCCACGGGGTACTCACTCCTTCAATGAAGAATGAAATGAATGAGTGGGCCATTGATACGGCCTCCGTAGGCTCGAGTTCCTACCAAGGCCAGTTCTCGCCGTCCGTGTCTGCAAGAACCTCAACCAACCCCAATTCTGTATGTAAGAATGAAAATCTGGATCGTCTGGATGGTCAAGATAGATATCGTTACCGTCCGTTCATCGCACTATACAAGTCCGTAGATTCAAATACAAAGCGGCCAGGGATCTCCGTCTACCTTGTCCAATTTCCACAGCACCTAGACGGGTTAACGTTCATCAAGTTCACAGCAGCTGATCCTCTCTGATCCTTCGCTGATCTTTTTTCTGTGTCTCTAATACCACCGACCAACCACCTTTCGGTCCCGAAATCTTTGCACATAGCGACCTGAAGGAGGAAGGAGAGGGGTGCGGCCAGGTCAACCCGACGCACCGACGGCGGGAGCAATGATCGATCAATTTGCGTGCTTCGTGATTTTGGGTCTATTTATAGAAACTTGGCGAGCGATAAGTGGCTGAGCTTTTGAGAGGGGAGAAGGGGGAGGAGAGGAGAGGAGAGGAGAAGAGGTGGAAGGGAGAGGGGAGAGGAGGAGAGGAAGGTATGTATGCACGAGTAGAGGTAATACGAGTTTTGTTTGGATGCGGTCACCGGTGACGCCACAACGCTAAGCGATTGGGGTTGAATTGCTGGTTGGTTGAGGAGGGTTGAGAGGTTGGGGAGCAGCTCGCTCCACAAATGGTTGTCATACCCGTACCCCGTTCTTCCCGTCCCCGCAGGTCCCCGCCCAACAGATTTAGCCAGCCCCACCGACTCTCCAGCACTGGTTTGGTTTGCCAACCTCCGGTTCCAGCCACTTTCCGCAGCCACGCCGGTCGGTCTGTCAGTCGTATCTTCTGCGCAAAAAATAGGAGAGAACCAAGAGCAAAATGAAGAAATTCGACTCACGGACTCCACAGAGCAAACTCGGGGGCCCGGTGCGATACGATACGATGTCGTCAACGAGAGCTTATCATGGGCGATGGCGCGACACCTACAAACTTACGGCCGACCGAACGAACGGACGGGTGGAATTCTACGATCGAACCACACGCGATCGGCTTCCTTTTCCTTTCAAATTATTATTATTATTATCTACTTTGAAAATTGAATTAAATTCTCCCTTTTTCTTTTCTTCCAGCCCCGGACGCCGTTGGGATTTGGGGACTAGTGAACGGTGCGGGGTGAATCGACCGTTGACTTTCTTCTGGTTGGTGTACGCCGTGCTGTGTGTGTATTTAATACCCGCTGCTTCCTCCTTCTCCTCTTAGCTGGTTTCTCGTGGTTTGGAGCTCGCGAGACATCCTCCTCCTTTTTTTGCAAGCAACGGGACTCGTCCTATTCGGTGGCTGGCGTTTCGTCAGCCTCCTCCCTCCTGCTCCTCCTCCCTCTCTGCCCACTTACCGAACGGACGAACGTACGTTCGCTATGGAGGAAAAATCGTCTTCGACGTTACCCCGTTTATTCGGAGGACCATCGCACCCTCACACCCGCCACCACCACCAACACCAACACCACCCACAGCACCTTTGGCAAGGACACCTGGACGAAGATGATTTTGACGTGGAAGGGCACGCGCAAAGTGGGAGGTTCTCGGAGGATTCGTCGTCTGGGTCCTCTTCCGAGAGTACGAGCACGAGCACCACCACCACTAGCGCTAGTACGTCGACCTCGACGAGGAGGAAACCATCATGGAGCGAAACTTTCTCCTACTTGAGGTCGTTGAACCCTTTCGGCTACACCCCCTCCTCTTCGTATTACTCCCCGCACGCGTATGGAGCGGCGAGGTCGAGGTCGATGTCTCTCCCGCCTTATCATCGGCTTCCTCAACGTCCTCCCTCCACATCATCTTCCTCCGGTGCAGGTGGTGGTGCATCGAACTCGCAGAGGCGGCAGAGACTCGGAGGTTTACCGACTCTAGCCCTCTCATCCATCCCTCGACGCTACTACAAACCCAAACTCCTCTGCATCCTCATCCTCGCTACGTTCTTATGCCTATTCTACCGCGAACACGAAGGACGTGGGGGTGACGCCTTGTTTAGTGGAAGTTTCCTCGATTGGGTCGGTGCGGATGAACTGCAATTACAGAGCGGGATGAGCCTTTTGAGAGGGAGTGTATCGATTGGGAAGTTCAAAATCGTCGTGGATGGCGGTGCGGCTTTGGATAGGCTGGAAGAAGGAGAAGAAGGGGTGTGGGTGGCGGGTGAAGATGAGAGTAAAGGCACTTCGTTCAAAATCGACGCCAATACCAACAACAACAACAACAACAACAATAACCCACCTTTGTACCCCGAATACTTTGCCTACGAAGATTCCCTAATCCAACACCACCTCCCACCCCCCTCCTCTACTCAAACTCAAAAGCGATACATCCACTACGCGAACCACAACTACCTCTTAGGGTTCAACAACCACCTAGAAGAGTACCTCCTCAACGCGCACCTCGCCTTCCTCGCTAACCGGTCGTTCGTAGCGCACGAGTATACGTGGAACCCGAATTGGGAGAAGGAGCCGTTTAGCGAATGGAATGGGAGGAAGATACCGAGTAGGGTGCCGGAGAGTGTGGTGTTGGGGGGGTGGTTGGGTGGGGCTGTGCGGCATTATCACCGTGATGCCCCCTCGGAGGAAGGGGAAGAGGAAAATGTGGACTTGACACCGGTTTCGAGACCTTACTATGATTCTGTGTGTCCGGTCTCTGAACGCGTGTATGTCAATGCGCAGGAGGTGATGGATGCGGATTTGTCCGAGTACGTTAAGGATCCGGGTGTGGGCGAGGGCCAGAAAGTCGGTCAGGCGGATGGAGTGATGGTCTTAAAAGCGTGGGTGGAGAGGTTGAACAGGGACGATGTGAGAGATGCCAAGTGCGTCGAGGTGAAGAGGGAGAGTGGGCACGCCTTTGATTTTTGGTACGTTCTTCCTTCCTTTATCCTCCATTCCTTTTTTTCGTTTTCCTCTTGGCTTCCGACATAACCTTTGGTGGCTCTACCGTGACATTGCAACTCGAAAAGGAAAGCCGCACGACAATCATGGACATGACCGGTCTTTGACGATCTTTATCATTTCTTGTTTTCCGAGTCGTTTCAGGTTGATTCCATTCGAACCCCGCTTGGTTTCTCCGATGACCCTGACGCAAGCCAAGGTGGTAGGCGCACGCGCTGGGCTTTGAAATTGAGCTTCGAGACCGCAGTCCATTGTGATGCCGACTTATGCCGGGGCCGTGTCGGGGTTTTTGTATCGCATATATTCCTTCTCTTCTCTTTCTCTCTCTACCGTTTACCGCGTCCCTCGTCTTACATTTGCATTTTGCTGACCCAACTTCTCTTCATCCAACAGGCTATTCGGTTCACCCCGCCTCCACTCCCTCTGGCCCTCCCTGATCCAATCCCCCGTCCTACAACACTGGTCGTTCTCCCCGCTCATCTACGAAGCCTTCCAGCGGAACGTCGTCCAAAGGGGTATCTTGGGTGAGAGTGTGAAGAAGAGTGTTATTGATGGGTTAGAGGAAGAGGAGAAGGAGAGGGTTGTGCAAGGAGAGAAGTTGGAGGGGAGAGTCGTGGATGGGATTGAGTATGATGAGTTTGGGTACCCGGTGTACCCGGGTGGGTATGCGTACCCGCCTATTTACTATCCCCCTTCCCCTCCTTCCTCATCCTCGTCCTCGAATTTGAATTCGGATTCGAATTCCCTATTCACCCAACGAACCCTCCCCGTCTCACCCTACCCCCGTACACCCTCCACCCCTCTCCCCATCCTCGCACTCCACTTGAGGAGGGGCGATTTCATTGAGCATTGTGTGAATTTGGCCGAGTGGGGGAGTGAGTTTATGGGGTTTACGTCGTTTGGGGAGTTTGGGAGGGATGGGTTTGTTGGGCCTGGTGTTGATGCGGATGCCGCGGAGGATGAGGACGAAGATGAGGATGTGGATGTGGATTTGGGAGATGTGGATACGCCTCTAGGGAGGGACGACGTGAGTACGGGTACCGGTACGGTTTCCATCCAACTCTCTTCCTCTCCAGGAATCGTCGTTTCGTCGTCGTCGTCGTCATTTAGAGGCCACAGGTTCTCCGACTCAGATCCCAGAAAAGTCAAAAACCTCGAATCGAAGAAAAAGCTTGTGATTGGAAAACATTGTTACCCCGAAAACGACCAAATCGTTAAACGCGTCCGAGAAGTCGTGCGGGATTGGGTTGGAGGGCGGTTCGTGGAGTTTGTAAAGTCTTACGAGGTCTCTCTTCATGCTCTTGGAGGGGAAGCGGGAAGCAAAGACGCAGACGAAGGCGAGGACGGGTATGAGAGGGCGCTGGACGGATGGAAAGAAGATACGTTGCGCAGGTTAAAAGCGGTATACGTCATGACGAACGGTGATAAAGTATGGGCTGGGCAAGTGGGTGACGCTCTACGGCAAGGTCTGCGGGAATGGGAGTTTGGAGTTTCGGTCGACGTTGTTGTGTCCTTGGGTGCAGACGAGGAAAAGGGTCAGACCAAGGAGGAGAAAAAGACGAAGAGGGTTCTAGAGTGGACTGTAACCGAATGGCCTTGGGATACCCAAGACGAAGACGAAGACGGGAGTGGGGGTGGGATCGTGATTACGACCGCTAGGGACCTCGAGTTGAAAAGGGAGGAAAAGTATGTTGGGCAGGCTGTGGATATGTATATTGGGCAGAGGGCGGAGGTGTTTATTGGGAATGGGGTAAGTTTCTTTTATCTCCTCCTTTTTCTTCGAAATGATTTTGATGTCGTGTTGGATTTTGAGTTTTCGAGTATGACAGCCAACGTGGTGATGCTGAGGAAGAAGGACGGGTTGGATCCTGTGCAGAGCAGGTTTTGGTAGTGCGATTCATTATGCGCTGTTTCGCTGAGAAGTTGGTGATTTGGATCGTCTATGTGACGGGCTCAACGCCCGGTCGACTAGAGCTCGACGAAGACGAAGATGGAGTGCTCGAGTTGAAAGGCCTCAACGCCGGGCACGACGGTGGCGGTGTTGGCTTCAACAGATAGGTGTTTCGAGCAGGGAACTCGAGCGTAGAAGGGATTCAACATTCTGTTAGATGCGATGCGTTTTTGTATGACCTACTTTACGATTCTTTTTCTTTTTTCTTTTCTTTGAACGGTAGTAGGGTGTACGTAATTAGTTCTTTGGGTTTTAGTGTAGTTCAAACGTTCAATGTTAGGTATGTGATTCGAATGTGAAATTATTGAGATAGCATCTTGCTGGCAGGTCTTCGACTATGAGATGCTCGACCATTTCTTCCCTGGCAGCAGTCCCCCGTCTGCCGTGTGGCCGTGTGGGAAGGGCGGAGTTGAGTCAACTTCTTCCAACACTGAATGAAAGGAAACGGTTTTACTACCCATGTATCCAGCACACCAGCCACTGCCACTACTTATCTACCTTGACGACTACGACCTGTATCTCGCAGCACATGAGTCTCTGCTCTAGCATCCTCTCGCTCCTTTCAACCAATTCCGCGCCAGGACCTCTCGAGGCTGCCCCCCTTCGAGCCGAAGTCGAACGACTGACGAACAAGATTTCCTCGTTGCGAGCAGAGCTTCAGGAGTATGAAGGCTTGCTTCGAAAGCATCAAACTGCCCTCTCTATCATTCGAAGAGTCCCCCTCGATGTATTGGCAACCATCTTTTCCTTTGTACTACCCGACTGCAGCACTCGACAAGATTGGCAGGTGGCGAAGAACCTGAGCCTGGTCTGCAAAGACTGGCATTATGTTGGGCACCATTTCCATCGACCTTCGAGCACTTTGCATCTCATGGAGTCCAAGGTAGACTATGACCTCGTGATGGCTTGGTCGCGCCGCGTGGGCGGCGTGGCAGGAGGAAGGACATTGACGGTCGAGTCAGTCAACGGGTCGCGGAACTGCTCGGTCTGCCCACGTCACCCCGAAGATGACGATGAAGTCAAGGACGCGCGGTGTGCATTCGCAACTCCAGCTCTGCTCCGCCTGATGCTCGAGGGCCCTATATTGGAGCATTTGCGTTTCACATACGTGGAGATACGGTGTTACCAGCACCTACTCGACCTCATCGCGTCCTCTGGCGCGAGCAGCAACGCTCGGACCTGGAACAACGTCAAGAGGTTCACGCTCCATATTCACGAGGTCTGGACCCCACCCAGCGCAATACTGGCAGCAGACGTCCCTCCGGGCATTACCTCTTTCGACTTTAAGCCTCCCCGCCTCACATTTGCTGTCAACTGCCCCCCTCTACTCATACCACTCACCGCCTTTGAACGGTTGACTTCTTTCTCTTTCTCATGGCATTGGGTAGAGTATAGCGGAGAGGCGCTCGTAACGGTCCTCGCTCACTGTGCCAACCTCGAGACGTTGACGCTGGACTTTCAGGATCAGGAATCATGGCTTTACCCAGATCACTCCGAGGTCGTGAAGCTCCCAAAACTTTGGAAGCTCAAGATAACACAGCCGAACGACGACTCGATCAAGCTTCTCAACCTTCTCGATACCCCTGCTCTTACGCATTTCGAAATCGACCTCGGTTTTTGCTCGGTGAATACAGACGTTGTCAAGTCCTTCTTATCCCAGTCATCCGCCATCTCTCAAGGTGTCGGGCACGCCGGCTTGTCCTTTCCGTGGGCCTCTTTGAACTTTGCTGAATTCCTCCAGCGTGTCCCATATTTCACCCACCTTCGAGTCCATAGCTACTTCGAAGGGACAAATCTCTTCCCCTGCCTGTCGCGTGCCCGGGACACTTTGTCCCGCCTCAAAGTTCTCGAAATATCCGACTTTCCCATTGAAATGTCGATGATCCAGTCGTTGGCTAGCTACATCATTTTAAGACAAAATGACCGTGCACAGAATGCACTGACAACCGTATCAGTCAAATTCCAATCAACGCTGCGGCTCCTGGGCTGCGTGAACAGCTCGAAGAAGGCTATAGAGCTGTTGGAGAGTGCGGGGACATCGCTCGCTGTAGAGTTCCCAGAGCTTTTCCAAGAAGGAGTAGGCCTCGGCCAAAGTCACGGTTGACGAGTAGTACCTGTCTCTAGATTCGTGTCGTGGCACTCTTTCTCTTGCTTGAATTTACTTCAGAAACGTCCCCAATCAATAATCTGTACATCTTCAGAATCGCCTTGTCGCCCATTGGAAAAAGTACTCTCACCTCCTGCGTTTTCTACGTTGGACTTGATCATCCAAGCATCGCAATTTGCAAGTGTCACAGGCTCATGAGCTCCCTGATATGATCAATCTCATGACGAACTCCAAAGAAATTCCAAAAAGTGACATCAGCTTGCACGCTACGGAGGAAGAGTCAACCAAGGTGAGATATGTAAGTTGCGAACGATCGTAGTAGCCCCACTCACACGATACTTGACACTGCTGGATGTCGCCCCTAGAAGTCGGATTTCCATTTCACGAAATCTATTACTAGCAGATCGACTCATCCTCGCGAGTCAGCAGTTAGCAATGGGATGACTGGGTCTACGTGCAGGTACCTTTCCAGCGTTTACTTGAACCCTCCCTTACGTTCTTCTCTTTCTAACCGTTTCTCGATGGTGCGTCGTAGTGACAGAGACCTCGTGTATGCTTACTGATTCCGCTTAGTCAAGCCGTGTGTCTCCCGCATCCATCAAAGGAAATTCGACCTCACCGACCTCGTCACCGACATGCATGGTCTGAAGCATCCAGCCATATAAGTATCTTACTTCCTTGTGCTCTGTCAGATAATTGAACGCCGCTCTGTCCATATCTTGTGCCCGTATTCTCATCTCCCGCGTAACTGGGGGTATATAAAGGGTGGGGGCGACCGAGGTTGTCAGTATCCGAACTCACTCGAACAGACTCATCCAGCCAGCCAGCCTCTCTCCTCTCGATTTCACGCTGTCTCAGATAATCCTTCCTGTACTCAGATCGAGCTCTACTAAAAGCCTTCTCAGTCGTCCTCTTGCTCGATCTCTGCTGAACCTCAAAAGCTACCCGACTCCACTGGCAAAGCGCTTTGCAGCAACCTCCGCCCCAGCCCTCAACCCTCTCAAATACAGAAACACGACTGCCAACGATACAATGTGCAGCACCCTTCACTTTGTTCCCCGCAGAAGCGAAGAGCGCGGACATGCCGACCATGGTTGGCTCAACACCTATCATACCTTCTCCTTCGCTATGTGAGTCCTAGTCAGAGAATGCTATGCTTCAGCGAATGCTTATCGGTGCGCAGGTATCAGGATCCAAAACACCAGCACTACGGTCCTCTGCGCGTAATCAACGAAGATCGCGTCTCCGGCCTCACAGGCTTTGGGACACACCCGCATCGGGAGTTCGAGATTTTCTCGTACATCGTATCGGGTGAACTTGAGCAGTACGTTCTCG
Source organism: Candolleomyces efflorescens (assembly GCA_027579765.1). Taxonomy (NCBI): domain Eukaryota; kingdom Fungi; phylum Basidiomycota; class Agaricomycetes; order Agaricales; family Psathyrellaceae; genus Candolleomyces; species Candolleomyces efflorescens. The sequence continues at coordinate 54,154 of JAMZDL010000069.1, forward strand.
TCCCTTCCCTTTCTCTCCTATTCCCATTTTCTAATGGTGATCTTTGTCCTTCTACTATCATAAACAGCAAAGACTCGATGTCGAACACTGAAGTCCTCACCAGAGGAGACATCCAACTTACCTCCGCCGGTACCGGAATCTCTCACTCGGAGAAGAACCCGAACAAACAGGGCGTTCCTGTCCATTTCCTCCAAATCTGGGCCATTCCCTCCCAATCGCGCTTGAAGCCCGCGTACTACACACGCCATTTTACTGACGAGATGAAGAAAGACAAGTGGGCGAAAGTTGTAGCGCCCGCCAACCACGAGGACGTCAACAAGGAGAGGGAGGGCAAAGGTACTCCGGCACCTGTACACAGTGGACTGACGATGTTCGCTACGATCCTCAGCTCGGGGAAGTCGTTGGAGAAGGAGTTGACTGGGAGGAAAGCGTATGTTCATGTCATCCAGACGAGCTCCGACCAGAACACTCAGGGAGCGAAAGTCAAGTTGAGCGATGGAGCGGGTGGGGAACTCGTTTTGGATGAAGGCGATGGGTCGTACATCGCAGTGAACAGCTCCTCTGCCAAACTCACGGTTGAAAACGTGTCTGGGGCCGAGGGTCCCACCGCAGAAATTCTTTTGTTCGATATGGACTCTGATTAGGCGATAGGCTGAATCTACAACTAGGACTCGCGAATTTGGATCCACTCTATTGAAATAGGGTTGGTGTACTAAAGACATAGTAGGCACGGATATTAATGATTGTAGAGCTTAAAGAACTGGATTTGCCGTACTTTTTCGAAGTCCCTAGTGCTGCAAGTACCTATAGATCTGAATCAATCTCACAGTGAGCTGCCTTAGCTTGTCAGGGAGCTGTCCCGACTCCCAGTGTTGATAGGCTCTTCCGAGTTGAAGTGGGATTGTGTGCTACTCTCTCTTGGGGGCCTCAGAGCACTGATGAAACGATACGACCTACAACTGAGCGGGTAAAGAAAAAAATGTTGGTCAAGCCGTACTAGGGAGGTGGAGGAGAACATTCCTGCTGCTTGAAGCTATATATATACACACGGAGCGATATGAAAGGTGACTACAATTCTACGAATCACCAAAAGCGACACAAGATTCTCTGAGTTTCAGATTGATTCCAGGGAGCCGTTGAATCATTTCTACGGTATCTCGAGCATCCTTCCCCCCCTCCGAATCGTCCAAGGCCAAATGTGGAATGACAACATCAAGGTCAAATATGTCTTCGTCGTCCAAAGTATCCTCCCTTGACTGAGAGGCCATAGCCATAGCCGAGCTACGCGCTTCCAAATACGCTGCCAAGGAAGACTTCCAGTATGCAGGCTGCCTACAATACTTCAACGTTGTGGGTGAGCATTCCCGGTTGCTTGTCTCCGCAGCCCTGGAGCCACCTGCGCTCAGTGACGAGGACGATGAAGTAGACGAGGACGATGGATATGGGGTTTCGGCGTCTGGCAGGTGGATGCACAGTTGGACCATGTTGGATAGCATCGAGTCCTCGCATTGGTTGGCATTCGATTCCTCGTTAAACCAAACGTCGGTGCAAATGTAATACACTTTGTCGAGCGCCTGGAAAAGGCGGAGCAATGTTTCATCGCCTAGGACGAACCAACCACTTAATTGGAATGTGGAAAGCCCCTCGGTACGCCGTATGAAGTCGATCAAATAGGATATTGAGGAGGATAGACGGCTTTGTTTGTCTCCTAGGTGCCATTGGGATGGGATGGTGGATGTAATTCCGAGTACTTCGAGGACTGGGGTACGCAGCTTCGAAAGCACGACAAAATCCGGCAAATCATCTATGAAGAGAAGCCGTAAGCTGGGAAAGTCGAATGATGGATCGTGGACAGAGACGGGGGATATATATTCTTCATAATCTGTGGTAGAAACCGGAACGGAGAGGTAGAGTTCGTGAAGATGCGTAAAGGCGCCTAGTCCCTTGAAACGCGTATCAGAGTGGCGGGACACGATCCATTCGAATGCGAGCAATCCTGAGTGCCCTTGCTTTAGGAGGTTCAAATCGAGAGCCTCATCCGTATTTGCGGAGACTGCAGCAAACTCGAGGTTTGGAAAGGATGCCTCGATGACCCCTGAGGTCCCCAGCGTGTGCTCCTTGAGAGAGCCCCGGACCGGGCTAGAATTGACACGGACTTGCAAATGTTCTGTCACCCAGGTGCAACCCGAATTCTCCGAACTGCGAGCTTTCTGCAGCTGCGTCTCGAAAATCCTGAAATGATGGGCTGTCGCGAAGAAGGAGATCTTTGACAAGCGAGACCGCTGAGAAAAAAGGTAAGGCAACCAAACGTCGGTGAAAAGGAGGTTGAGTGGGTGATTCCCTCCTCCGCGCCTGTCTCGACCCAAGTCCCAGTCGTCCCACCTGAACCCCAAGTCGAGTGGCAAACTGCTTCCAGCTCGTTCAAAGTATTTCCCAATCCATCGTATGACAGCCTTAACGTTCGGGACCTCTTTGTAGCACTCGTTGAAGTCGACCCAGATGCTAGTCCACAACGATGGCGTAGCGAATGCCACGTCTCTCCACAATCGGCACACAGAGCGGAGATTTTTGAAGTGTGCACGATCGGTGGATTGAAAGTCGGGGGAGAGTAGGAGTTGTGAACGATGGAGTCCAGGATTCACTGCGATCTGCAAAATCTCCACCAATACATCAACAGGAAGGCGACGCCATGGCGATAACATGGGACCGAATTCATCCCTTGTGTTTTGGAGAGCCTTGACGCGTTCTCGAAGCTTGGCTAGTTGAATTTCGAGGGCATCGATTTCGGCTTGACATTCCTCCAGCTCCTCGTCAATGCTCCCCACATACTGGGAAGCGAGCTTGTAATCGACTTGTGATGGAGGACTGTTGCATCTTGCATACAGGGGTGGTAAATCCAAGGGAGAAAGTGGTACTGGATTGAGTTCCATGGAGGCTTGTTCACAGTTCAAGTTCAAAATGAAATCCGAGTCATCCAGTGATGTTTGGGCCAGAAGAGGCCGCCAAACCCTGATCCGTCTCGAGCCGACTCGGACCTTCACCTCATCCTCGGACCTCTGTTGCAGTCCCTGTGGAGTCCCTGACCGTTTCGTGAGGGACACCCTCCTGACCTTCTAGCTCGCTACATATACCCGTCGTGGACAGATTTGCGGATTCGGATCCAGGGGAGGTAAAGGTGGTTTTTAAAAAATTAACAACACACCTGACCAAACCCTGCAGGACGCAGGTTGTACCAGAATCCAGCATACGAGATCGAGCCCCAATCCGCAATGAAGCTCAAATATTTTCCCCTGGCCATGCGCCAAATCGAATGTCGAAAGGTATCCAGTGATCCTAAGTGAACCTCTTGGGTAAGCTTGGGCAAAAGGCCTATGACAAGAATCAGGCTCGAGATTCTCCAGGATACTCTCGAGATCAGTCGCGTGGTCTCAAAGTTCAGCAGGACTTAGAGTGCTCGAATATAGACCAACAATTCAAACTCGACCTGCAAGAACATAGAGCCTATTTATAGGCAGGACGGACCCCCGTTCTAGTCCGTTCGAGTGTACGACTTCCCGCTGATGGACGATTTCGGTTAACCTCTACCTCGAGCAGCCATTCCAGCCGTTACTAGAACCATCTCCGACACTCCCTGATGACTTCCTACATAATGCCTTCTGAAGCAACAATATTCACCCTGCCTCCCGCACCGCGTCTTTGTGAACCCATGACGCCTGCCGAGCCTGCTGAGTCAAGGGTGTGTGCCCCACGCCTCCAGCAAAGGAAAGCTTGCCTCGTCATTGACGTGCGTGAGCCCAGGGTATCCAGCTATTTAAATAGCTTGCTCCCTGCTCCTTTGTAGGACTCTCAACGCCACTCTACCTGCTTCTTGTATCCTCTTTCTCATCGCTTCTCAAGGTTGAGCGTATATCAAGGATTGCGTTTGCCATCCATTTCGACATACTCACCTGACCTCTGGAGCGGCTCATCTATTCATTCATCTAACCAGCAGCCAACGAGCCAGTCTTGTCTCGACCCCTCGTTGTCTCAGACTCGTCTCATTTGATCTCTGTCCTCTTGCTTGATCTTTGCGGTACTCAGAAGCGGCCTCCGCTTCCCCAACCCACCCCAGTCATAATCGACAACAGAATGTGCAGCACCCTTCACTTTATCCCCCGCAGAAGCGAAGAGCGCGGACATGCCGACCATGGTTGGCTCAAGACCTACCACACCTTTTCGTTTGCAATGTGAGTACCCCCTGCGGAAGTCTTGTTCATCAATGCAGGACGGAATGCTCATGGGATGAACTTTTGAATGACAGGTACCAAGATCCAAAACACCAACAATACGGCCCTCTCCGGGTCATGAACGAAGACCGCGTCTCCCCACTCGCAGGGTTCGGTACACACTCGCATAGGGAATTCGAGATCTTCTCATACATCGTCTCAGGCGAGCTCGAGCAGTACGTAGTCTTTCTCTCCCTCCCCCTCCTCCTCCTTCTTATACTAAAACGTACTTCAACCTCACCAGCAAAGACTCGATGTCAAACGTCGAAATCCTGACCCGAGGCCACATCCAACTCACCTCCGCAGGCACCGGGATCACCCACACCGAAAAAAACCCAAACCGCCACGGCGTCCCCGTCCACTTCCTCCAAATCTGGTCTATACCCACCCAACCGCGCCTAAAGCCCGCCTACTATACCCGTCACTTCACCGACGACATGAAAAAGGACAAATGGGCCAAAGTCGTCGCTCCCGTCGATGACGAAGGTGTGCAGAAGGACTTGAGGGAGGGAGAGGGGACGCCGGCACCTGTACACAGCGGGTTGACGATGTACGCTACGATCCTCAGTTCGGGGAAGATGATGGAGAAGGAGTTGAGTGGGACCAAAGTGTATGTGCACGTTATCCAGACGAGTTCTGGTGCAGAAAACGCCCAAGGGGCTAGGGTGAAGTTGAGCGATGGAGCGGGTGGGGAGCTTGTTCTGGGCGAGGGTGATGGAGCCTACGTCTCGGTGAACGGTTCCTCTGCCAAGCTTGTGGTCGAAAATGTGTCTGAAGAGCAGGGTCAGACGGCGGAGATTCTCTTGTTTGATATGGACGCCCATTAGATGTTGGATAATGGGATGTATGTACTACTAGGTATCGAGTTTCTGCTTTGAATCAAATGTAAATTAGTGTAATTGAAGCATTGTACAAGATTACAACACACAGTCACTTCCTTGGCCGACCATACGCTCCACCATCTCTATCCCTATGGCCCCCTCCTCCCCCTCCCCCTCCTCCGTATCGAGAGCTCCTATGCCCCTTCCCCTTCTCCCGACTCTTCCTCTCCCTCTCTTCCTCCCTCGCCTTCGCACCTCTCGCTCTCGGATCAATAACCTCGTACTCTCGCTCAGCTTTATTCACCTCCTCATCGTTGCCTTTGGGGAAATGCAACGAGTGAGTCATGAAACCAAAATCATCGTCGACTTCGATCGGTTCTTCTTCCTCCGCCTCGGCGGCGTCGTCGCCAACCTCCCGTCCAGTGTCCCGCATCTCCACATCCCCATCATCCCCAGATCTTTTTACAGAGCCACCTCCTTCGTCGTCGTCATCGTCAACGGGCATCGCACTCTTCAATTTATCCCTAAAACTATTGAGTGCAGCCAAGACGTCGCTTTCGTCTCGCTTCCCTCTCCCACCAGTCGTCTTTTTGCCAGCTCGACCTTTAGTGTATTTGGAGAGTTCCTGTTCGAGGTAGGACACTTTGGGTTTCCTCTTCTTCTCGTCGTCGCTCGAGTCGTCACCCCGTTTAAGACGGGAGAGTTTACGGATGTCAGCTTCCATACGTGCAATTTGGGATTTGTGCGAATCGCTATGGGTGCGTTAGCGTAGGTTAGATTGAGAGGGGGGAAAGGGTGTGGATGGTAAGGTGAAGGACGAAAGAAGTGAAAGAGAGAAAAGAGGGGAGAAATCGAACAGATAAATGAGGAAGGGAGTAGAAACGACGAGAGCAAGAATGAAATGGAAAGGAAAGAAAATATCCACATACGCAGCTTCGTTCTTCTCCTTCTCGTGCTTCTCCCTAATCTTGGTGATATCTTCCTCCTTTTTCGCCTTTTCTTTCTCTTTCCGTTTGGACGATGGCTCTTCCGCGTCTTTTTCAGATGGAGCGGCTTTACTCTTGCTGCTGCTAGCGGGTGTTGTAGTAAAGTCCGGTATAGGTATCGAGGATTGAGGGGTTTCGACCACTGCGAAAGAGACAGGGTTAGCGCCTATCGTACACACAGGAAGCCGTAGGAAAGTAAAGTGGGGAGAACGTTCACTCACAATCCGGTCTAAAGATCGATTTCTTTTTGAACATCTTGCCAGAAGTCTCCTCTTCCTCGTTCGCTTCTTCGTCAGCGCCAAAGCTAAGCAACTTGACGTTCCTGTACGTCGAGGTCAAACCAGGTCAGCGAAAAACGAACGAATGCGCACAAAGCAGTCGAAGAACCAACTCCAACACACTCACTTTTTCGCGCCCTTCTTCCTCTGCTCCTCCTCCCTCTCCTTCTGAGCTTCTTCCCTCGCTTTCAGCTGCGCCTTCCTCTCCGCAGCCGTAATCCTCGGAATGATATCGTCGAATGGGTTATCGATGATTCGTATTGATTTGATTTTGGGTGGGTAGACTGGACGGTTGTCTTTGTCGATTTCCATTTCGCCTATTTTCATGACGTCTGTTGGTTCAAAAGTGGGTGGTTAGTGCACGGTTTCGAAGGAAGGTGGGGAAAAGCCAAGGGGTGGTGGTGTTAGAGGAGAAGCACGAGAGGAAGCAGGAGGGTAGCAAGGGAGAGGAAGAGGGCACGTACTGTATATCGTATCACCCATGACCCTGCCGAACAACGTATGCTTTCCGTGTAGCTCGTCTGCGCGGTCTGCACTGATCATGTCAGGACGACCGAGTCCAGCAATCGACAGACACCGGCCACGCACCGAGCGTAATAAAGAACTGCGAGTCATTCGAATTCTTCGTCCCGTTGTTCGCCATACCCACCAATCCACGGTGGGCGTACCGTAGTCGCGGATGAATCTCATCCTCGAATGGTTCTGCGCACATCGAATCCAAAGATCAGCCTTTGAGATGGTAGACGAGAAAGGGTATACGCACCTCCGTAGAACGACTCCCCACCGTTCCCAGTACCCGTCCTATCACCTGTCTGGACGAGGAAGGAGGGCATGATGCGATGGAATATCACCCCATCGTAGTAACCTGTAAATCTCATGAACTCCAGCTCGTCTGACAGACCTACTGGATTGGAGAGACAACTCACCCTCCATGGCGAGTGCTAGAAAATTTCGACATGTCTTTGGCGTTTCCTGTCATCGTTTCCAATCCAATATGAGCGGTGGGTATATTTGGGTGAGCCGAGCGAGGTGCAGGACGAACCTTGGCCCAGAGCTCTATCTCAATCTCTCCGACTGTGGTCTCGATGATTACGCGTCCTTTGGTTGGGAGAGCCATCCTGGGAGGATAATGGGCGACGAGGACGATGAGGGCAGGAGAAAGCCTGGCCTACATACGAGCGCCAGAAACGAGAACCCTAACCTAAGGGATCAACTCCCAGGGTTGCACACCTCGAGCCTGAGCGTGTATCTTGTCTTCGTTCTCCCATGTCCAAACGAAACTTCTTGTCACCAAGTCCTTTGACGTCGTCGCAGTGAAGTGTTCTTGCGCTCTTTGTCTCAGATTTAGGGGGATTGATGCTCATCCCGGAGATGTAATTCTTAGGTGGGTCATCCCTAGATCATTCCAATAAGACTGAGCTCCTGGTACGCTGCTTGTGCTTTCGACGCCCCGAACCCGCATCTTCCTCCACCCTCCAGCGTCTATATAGGCCCGACTAGACTCCTGAAGCCTATATCTTGTCTGTGCGGCTCTTTCGAGGCCCCGAATCCCCATCTACGGCTTTGCCGAAGCGCATAATCCATGGAGGCCCGACTGGACGCTCGAAGCCGGTGTTTTGTCCGTGTGGAACTTGAATGCTCCAAATCCGCGTCCTCCTTGACCCTCCTCCCCGAGTTCGAGCCTATGCCGACCTGCCTTATTCGCACTTGACTCGCTGTCAACCGGAATGCTCTCTCTGTCGCTCCTCAAGCAAGAGTGCTGTGCGTCTGTTAATCCGCCCTAGCGTCTTCAGAGGACGTTGTGTGTATCTCTACCCTCAACGGCAATGACCCAAGCCTCGTGCTTGAAGGCCCTGCCCTCGGTTGTCCCCATCAGGCTTATCTCGACCGTGGCCAGTCTCCCGCAAACCGACCCTGGTCCAGTTTGCAGCCAGAATCCCCGCTATGATGACTTTCCTGCACGCCACCTGCGTTCAACTCCTCGAACTCTACCTTATCTCTTTCTCTTATCTTTCGTAGGCCACAAGCCCAGATCGTCGCCCTTATCAATGACCCTGACATGCTCGAATTCATCGTGCTGCTCGGGATTGCTCCTCGGGATCGCTCCTCATCGGCCGGGTGTCAATTGCGCCGACTCAGAGTTCCTCGTGCCGAACGGATCGAAATTAAAATGGTCTACCTTGGCCCTACCATACAACACTATGAGCTTGGTGAAGACAGGCCTGTGTACTTGATCATGAAAGCTCGGCAGTCCGGTCTCCGGAAGGTTCGCGAACACGATTCGGCCTGGATTTCATTCAGAATGTCCACTATTACTGCGACCTTATTCTCGGTCCAAGCTACCTCCGCGCACTCATCGCGCCATGTGCATAGTCCTCCCCCGCTTTGAGATTACGGTCTGCCTTGCTCACCTCTTGTCAATGCCGTTTCATACAAGATGTGCTAAAATCCAGCCCTTTTGCTTTCCAGTGTGCTGGGATATGCCATCTCCTCTGCGCTCTCTAAATTGATGGTTGACTGCCTGGCCTACATTCACTTACCTATGAATACCTCCCTTGCCAAGTACAACATATCCTTACATGTTTTCTCACTGTTCATTCAATTGATCAAATTCATCCACAGCAACTACACAGATACAATTGCTACACTACGCAAACAAAGTAAGTGCCTTGGATATATCAAGAAGTAAAACCTGTCCAGAAGCACATCCAATAGCAACAGTTGTTCCAAAGGCAGCCACTTTTCGAGCACTGATATTGGAGGGGAACCAGCAAAGCGGGACCACTTTCTCAACTCCACCCTTCTCAGCCAATACAACCAGTGTCAGTCCAGACAAAGCTGGCTGCACCTTGAAACTGAAAAGCAGGTAGGTGTTTGAATTGATCATGCTAATGCATGTTTTATCTGGTGGCATTTCAATGCCTTCAATCGTGGTAGCAAAGCTCTTCCAAGAGCCAGAACTTTGGAGATGGGATACAACAAAATCTCCACCTTGAGTGAAAAAAACAATCCTGGACCTATCTGCAGAGAAATTGAGATGCCAGATGTGAGGTAGCTTATAGCCACCTAAATGCTTATAGACAACCTCTGAAGATTGAATTTCTTGGGGTTCAGAGCCAGCAGAGCTTGGCAAGTCATCAAGCCTCCACAATCTGACAGAGTCTGAGATGGATCCTCCAGATACTAGTTGATTTTCAGATAGACAAAGCTGCAGGATCAAACCCTCATGGCCCCTCAAAATAGCAATGCAAGTTCCAGTTTGAAGATCCCAAAAGCGAACTGTTCGATCACTGGATGCAGAAAACAGCTTCATGCTATCAGGAGTAAAAGCAACATCTTGAATGTACTCCCAATTATCATGGCGGAATGCAAACATGTGCTCTGGAGAAGAGGCTTTGCTCTCCAAACTCCAAGTGCGCAGATATTTGTCATGTGCGGAAGAAGCAAGAATATGATGGTTGGGTGAAAACTTGAGTTGGCGGATCATATCATTATGCAGGGCCAGAGTCTTGGGGTCCTCATCAAGGTTGACCATATTCCAAATCTGAATATGGCCATTTATCAATCCACTAGCAAGCATACTCTCATCATCTGAGAATGCAACAAGAGCTGATCGGGCTGAACATTCAAGAGTATGGAAAAGTCTACCAGACTTTGAATCCCAAATGTAGATAAAATGGTCCTTTGAGAGAGTGACCAGTTTTGAGCCAGTTGGAGAAAACATAACAAATTCAATGGATTCTGAGTGCTTATGAGGATTGGTAGTAGAGTCTGTTAGGGCTGAAAGATCCCAAAGACGGACAGTTTTATCATCAGATGATGATGCAAGCCTTGAACCATCTGGTGAAAAACAGACATGATGGATAGTCATAGAATGCCCAGGGAAATTGGCTAATGGGGCCCCGGATTCACCATTCCAGAGCTTAATGTCAAAGCCCATAGAACATGTTGCTATTTTAGAGGAATCAGGAGAAAACTGAATGTGAAGTATTTTGCCATTATGTCCTCTGAGAACAGCAATAAGGCTGGAGCTTGTGCCATCAATTCTCCACAACCTGGCTGTATGATCTGCAGATGCTGTTGCAAGCTTTGAGCCATCTGGAGAAAAGGTCATCCAGTGGATCTTTTCTGAGTGGCTGTCTGTGAGTGTGTGAACAAGCTTTTTGCTTTCAATATCATAAAGCCTGATTGTGAAGTCCTCCATAGTATATGCCAGGATAGAGCCCTGAGGTTGAAATGCAACATGTGTAGGCATTTCTGGCCTCTTCTTCTGAATAACTGTATCAGAACGAGCTTCTGCATCCCAAAGAATCACCTGGCCTTCAAGCAAAGCTGATGCAAGGTAGGTTCCATCAGGAGAAAACTCAATCTTGACAATACTGTCTGCATGCTCCAAGCAAGCAACTGACTCTGTTGGATTTTCAAGATCCCAAAGTCGGACACTTTCATCTGCGGATGCAGTTGCTAACATGGATCCATCTGGTGAAAAAGCCAGATATTGAACCATATTTTCATGGCTTTGCAGAGTAAAAAGACAGCTGCCAGTTGCTATGTCCCATAAGCGAGCAGTACAATCATCTGAAGCTGATGCTAGTAATGATTCTGCTGTTGGAGAAAACAACAAATGTCTGATAGCAGAAGAATGGCCCTGCAAAATCAGCTTGTTTGTTCCAGTTTGAGTGTTCCAAAGATAGATATCTCCGGTTCTAGTCCCAGAAGCCAAAAGAGAAGTGTTTTTCATGGGAAATACAGACTGGCACACATAGTCTGCATGCTTCAGCACTGAGAGTGTAGAATCCCAATCAGCCTCAAAGCCAGCTATAGGCCTAAGTGTGCACATAGACATCTCCTTGGAAATCTTCAAGCCACTGTTGACAGGAGCAAAAGTAAGCCCAGACTGATAGATGTGCAGAGGTGATGTTGTGATAATGTCAGAGTTGATCAACAAGAATCTTTGAACACTTCTGAGAATGCTGCAGGTTTTGACTGTTGCACTATCAACATATGGCACCTAGAATGAAACTCAGGTTGGATGGACAAATACTTGGGAAATGGACTTACAAGAAGATTGATACATTTTTCAAAACTGGAAAATCCAGCATCCAGTCTGCCAATGAAAGAAAGAACTTCTAGCCAAGGTAGAAGATTTTTAGCCACAAACTGCTGCAGCTTAGACAGCAAGCCCCCAAGTTCACCTAATTCAAGGTGTATTGCCCAGTAGGTGCAAGCATATGCCAAATGCAAACCAATTGAATTTTTGGCAGAAGATGGAAGGTCTTTCAAAACTTTGTACCATTCCTTTGGACCAAGACCACAGAGATTTGGCTTTAAAGCCATGTCCATGACTTCAAAACAGCGCAAGGCCAGACGAGTATGATGAGCTTTGGTTTCAATCAAGAACTCAGGGTTCTTTTCACACCGCTCAGCAGTTGTCACAAAGTCAGAGAAGGACTTGTGGTGAATGTGAAAGGTAAGATCATAGGCATCACCAGTTGGAGCCAAGATAGAGTGCAGATTTTCTAATGCCCTTATAGTATAAGGCACTTTGACACCCAGCAGAGCTGCAAGTGCAGTCTGGGGAAGAGGATTCTGAAGGACTATCACAGTTCCAACAACATCCTGATAACATGTCAACCATTTAGCTCTACCAGCAGTGGGAGCAGCAGATCGCAAGATATGCATATAGAGTCTATCCATGTGGTTGATGTAATCAGATCCAACTAGACCATCTTCTAAGACACCTTCCAGTAGAGTTTCCAGTTGGTCATCAGGAGCCAGCTGCTTTTTGTCGAGAATGAACTCAGTAGCTGTATAGGCAATAATGAACAGTTTCCCGGCCATGAGAACAAGTTTGGCCTTCTGTTCGATGGTCGGTTGCCAAGGAGGTGGAGGCAAGGCAGGCAAAGCAAGCTGAACCTGCTTCGGTGCCAAGCGAAAGTCGAGATAAACCTGAATGTCGGCTTGGACGACCGACTGTTCAATATCCTGCACATGGAAGCGTGCGACTTCACCTTGCTGGCCAGGCTCCTCAAGAAGGTGCCGAATACCGCTCTCGGGACGGGTGGTAATGAAGACCTTGAGATTGCGAAGCTTCACAACCTCGTCCAAAAGAACGGTCAAGAGAGCGAGAGCCTGTCGCTCATCGCATTCGTCGAGGGCATCGATAGCAATCAGCAAAGGAGTCGTTCTAGCTTCCAAGAGATCTCGCAAAGGTTCGGTGATTAGCCAGGTGAACTGGGTACGAATGTCCTTCTCGGTAGCGTCTGGATGCTTCTGCAAAGCGTCGCCGATACGGCTGCCGAATTCTTTGTTATAGCAGGCCAGCTGGAAGGAAATGGTGGAGACGAAATACTGCGTCGTCTTACGACGTTCGTGGTCCCGGGAGAAAAAGAAACTTGCGCCGAGGAACCTGATACCTCCGGCGCGGGCCGCCACCGTTATGAGAATGGTCGACTTCCCGATACCGGCGATTCCATCGAGCACGTAAATCGACGGAACAGTACCGTGTGGGCTGCTTGCCCACTTTCCTATCCCAGAAAGTAGCGCTTCCCGAGTGCCTTCAAAGCAGGAGAAAACTTTCTCTAGCACCTCTTGGGAGTCGTAAGCAGCTGCGGCGCGGGTTCGAAGGAGACGGTCAAGCCTCGCATCCTGAGGCAGACGCTTCAGCAACAAGAGATAAACGAGCGCGAATATACACCAACCTGTGCCTCCCTCTCCAACACTAGAAACTTCTCCTTCAGAATTCCCGACTGGTCCTGAACGTTGGTCAGGATCTCGTTCAAGACGATACGCCCAGCGATGTGATTTTCAAGCTACCGCCAGAGCTTAGCGTCGAATATCAAGGATGGGCAAAGTATCGCTTACCCAGAACCGCTCAAGGAGGCGCGTGATGGTGTCGTTGGCCTCTTTGATGACGCCAGAGTCTTCCTCCGTCATCAAATATGCCGCAACAGCCCCAGCTTTCCCTTCAAAGCCCTTCTGAAAAGCAGAGTGGAGTCCCCTGACGGCCCTTGAGCTTTGTGAAAAGGGAAAGGGGGTAACAGACGTACTCGATCAATTTACCAATGCTCGTCATCAATTCCGGCGGCAAGTGAGATGCGTCCTTCCCTTTGATCGACTGAACAATGCTATCCTTCAACAGATCGCACCGACTGGTAAGAGTTTCGAAATCATCTTTGTTCGCGGTCACTTTCTGTACAAACTCGTGAGTACTCGGAAAAGAAGGGAGTATAGGTGCTGACCTCTCTCGTTTCGATCAGTCGCAACGTCAAGCCAATCGCCCCCTTTCCAGGGATCGGAAGATCCTCCGCCAAGCCGGCGAGGATAGTCAAAGTCGCTTTGAGCGATGCTTTCGCAATACCCCAGGCTTTCGATGGCGGCTCTCGCTCCTCTGTCGCGACAGGCTTCCCAAGCCGACTAGGCAGCGAGGTAGATTGGGCATCGATATTGCCGGAGGGCCGTAGGCTGACCGTAGACCTCCCTTGTTCTGTCGGAGCGCTGGACAAGCTCGAGGTCCCACCATCGATGGATGCAGAGGATGGGGCACCGGTGATTCTGGAATCGGGCGGTCCACTATGATCCTACGTCGCACAAGTCAAACGATTGACATCGTAGCATAGCGCCGGGGCACTCACCTTATCGCCCTCTCCCTTCGATTTACCCTGCTTGAATATCTTGTCAAAGAGCCCCGCCTTCTTGCTTTCTGAGCTTGAAGCGTTCGTGGTGGAGATACTGGAGTCACTGTCGGATTGAGTTTCATCCTTCCCATGACCTTTCTTGCGCATTTTGCGAAAGAGAGACATTTTTCTTGTGTTACGACGAAAGAATGGACTATAGGGTAACACAACGAGACGATGATGGTGGTCAGGAAAGGGCGAATGGGCGTATCGAGCACGGCATCCCTTCACGTTATTATTAGTCAGACTGTCACATTCTATTCAATCGCAAAATTAAGATTCGCGGACATACCTGCGATTTGCACCTCTAACAAGTCTCCTAGAGTCCATTGGAGACAGGGAGCATCTTTAGTTGTATAAAGATAGTGCCAGCTACATTCCCCGTAGAATAAACACATTTCGGTGAATATCAACTTCGGGAAGGGGGCAAACCGGTTCATGACATACTTCCGAGGGATACGGTAGCTCCCAAGTTGCATGTCTATTTCTCAGAGCCGGGCTCCTCTCGAAAAGAACTTTCCAGGGGGCTTTGCGACTGCATTTACGCAAGCTCAGCCCGGGCCACGAACTCGTGTGGCGTCGTTAGCCTGAAATTTCGACAAATTGCATTCAAGGTAAGCTTGTTACTTGAAAGATAGTAGCAGCGAACGTACGTCGCAGATCCAGAGGTATAGGGGCGGAGCCAGCTTCCAAAGTCTTGGTGTTCCCTTCAACATCCTCCATCTCCGCCGAATATTCAGCAGAGGCATGCCAATGATCAGACTCGTAGCCTGCCAATTCTCGACCTACCCCAAATAAGTACCATCGCATTTAAATTGGGGGCTTGGCTTTACAACGCCACGGAACGCACCGTTGGAGTAGTCATAATGGCGACGAGCGATCCAGGTAAAGGCAGCAAGCAGTTAGTTTTTCCTTTAAGACAATGAAAAAAAATCCACCTCAGCACTTGTGGTTCAGACGGAGGAAGCGTACCTCCGGTTCTAATTCTCCCTTGTGTCATGAGCTACAACACCCCATATTTCCCCCTCTCGTCTCTTTTACGCGTCCATTAATATGGACCAAGACGCGTGATTGGCATTATCAGCACAGGGGACACGGTAGATCTCAAGTTTCGGTGCTATAGTCGACTAGCTCGGGATGAGCTTGCGCGTCAATCATAGCGGCGAGAAAGAGCAATCGCGCCGACCTACCCGCAGAGCACCGTAGTATGCAAAGGGTGTACACAGGCTAATAACGCAAGAACCTGATTTGAGCTCGTGCAAGGCGGGTGGTCGGAGACACCGGGAGGACGAAGAGACGATAATGGTCGTGAAGGAGAACCACGCTCAGGGGTGAACGCGGAAAGCTCGCCGTTGTTTGGACAACCCGCCGGATGCAAACAAAATGAGCCAAGCACATCCTCCGCGTCCTCGTCCTCCAGCAACCCCGAACGTTCAATTTCAAGCTTGAATCCGCCTCCTCCCTTACTTATCTGAGTAGGTTGGCAGTCGCATTGGCGCCGAAATCACAGATGATGTCCATCTCGTCCCCGCCATGCACCTTCGACTTCGCAGTGTGGTAACCGTAGAACCGAACTCTCTGATGAAACGCCTGCCAAAGACTGTCGCTGAATCCGAAACCCAAATTGAACCCATTGAACGAAGTAAATGCTACATATATTAGTGACACCTTAAAGTGTATACTTAAAATCAGGATGCTTATCCCCCAGCTCGACCCACGCCCTCACGCCTCCCTCAGGCTCCTCGTCCGTCGCGTACGGTTTCAGAATCTCGTGCCGATGTCGCGTTTTGCGTTGGTTTTGCGTGTGGAGGTAGAGCATATTGAGGAGGGTGAAGATTATCATTACACATGCGCTGTTAATAATGATGGTAAGCAACCAATTTTAAAGGGAGGGAGGACACGTCGCCGCGGGTCTTACAAAACGAGGTTCATTATAGCAGTCTTCGTAAACTTGGGTCCCTCTTTAGTGGGAAAGCGCCAGGTACTGAGAATTCCGCCCTGTTGGAGTCGTGATAAATGGATATTTATAGGCGGATGTGAGAGACGAGACACTCACAGCGTTCGTTGCCATAAATCCAATCGCAATACTACTTGCTCTTCTATAGTATGGTTCGGAGTTGTTCGCCACCCACGCACAGGTCACAGGCGACAAGCCATAGATTCCTGGGACCATCAGGTAGAGTGCGCCATATAGGACGAACTTCTGATTCGCGCCTGCAGTCACGGTCACGTCAGTCCACGAAAAGATTGGAAGGCGGACGGGGGAATGACACTTACTCAAAAAAATAGCCCATCCCGCAATCGATAAAAGCGAAATAGCGATTAATGGTACACCTCTAGTGTTATATCGATCCGACCACCACGCCGAGATAACCGACACTAGAGGGATCAAGAGCATGTCAGTGTCGGCTGTCGATGCGAACGTCGAGGGAAAGAGAGTGACACTAACCGACGAACCCGACAGCAAATGGCCCCACGCTCAATAGCTGACTCTCAGTCCTTCCAAACCCTAGCTGCCTCACGATCGACGGCAAAAAGAGGGCGAGGCCGTACAAGAGAGTTCCCCCAAGGAAGAACACGACAAACAGAATGAGAACGTGTGGTGAGAGGAGTGCCCTAAGGACTTCTTTGGGTTTGAAGGCGTCGAGGGTCGAGATAAGTGGTCGATCACGCTCGAGGCGGCGTTTGAGAGCGCTGAGAGAGAGAAAGAGGATCGAGACGTCAGCCAAGCGGCAGGAAGCGCGAATATGAGAAATTGGACATACTCTTTCTCAGCTTGGGAGAGAAATGGGGAGTGTTGTGGCGTCGCTGGGACAAGGAAGAAAGAGACTACCCCGACAAGGACGGTAAAGAGGCCCTCCTATACAGAGACCGTCAATTCTCATTCACTCTTGACTGACCATCACCGCCAACTATCGCGTCGGGGATAGGCGTTATAAGCAGGTGAAGCGAATACGCACGAGAATAAAAATCCATGACCAGCCCTGTTTCCCTCCCAATCCATCCATATTCTGTATCGCTGCTGCGAGCAGCCCTGAGAAGGCACCAGAAAGCGATGCAGCTGAGAAGAAATAGGCAATCCTATAGGCACGGCAGTATTATCGAGTGAGATAAATTTACGATTTTTGACTATGCAGACTTGCCTGAGAGAAAGGTCTCGTCTGGTATAGAATCCGGACAAGTAGAGCACAATTCCAGGGAACATAGGGCCTTCTAGCAAACCCAGAAGAAATCGAACGACCAGGAGACCTGCGTACGATGACACGAAGCCTGTCATCGAAGGCTTGGATTAAGTGTTCGCCGAGTAATACAACAGACGAAACATACCCTGGAAAGTCACGACAAGCCCCCACGCAGTTAATATAGTAGGCATGAGGATGTTGGGCCCTATTCTTCGAAGGAGGAGGTTGGCAGGAAGCTCGGCGAGGATGTACGGTCTATAGGGCGTCACAACGGATGATCAGTGAGTAACGGTGAATTTGAGCAATCCAGTCAACGTACACATATAAAATCGTCACGCAAATCTGATACTGTGTATCCGTCAGCCCCAATGCAGTCTGCAAACCAGCTACCCGCGCATTCCCTGCACGATTCGGTAAGTATATTACACAGGGATAGATAAGCGACGGTGAGGGGAAAACGAACCAATGTTAGCCCGATCCTAAGTCCCTTTCATATCAGTTACCCAAAACCACATCCTTGAAGCACAGGGGACTCACCAAGAACGACAAGAGATAGAACATTGTCATCACCGGCAACAACGTCCAGTCCAACTTCAATCTTGCTCTCCTCTCCAACTCCACGTCTTCCTTGGACACTGCCGCCTCCTTCTCAAGAGTCCGCCCCTCAGTATCAACATCGTACTCTGAAGGAGGAAGTTTCTCCATTATCCCCTTGTCCTTTTCGATTTTTCCGCTGCTCTCGATACTGTGGGAATCAGAAGCGCTGGGAGTCGACATGGTTGGAAAAGGAAGCCGTTCGGTGAGTCGGGGACGGCCAAAGTCTGTGGAAGGACAGTGAGAAAGCAGCGAGGGTTATAACAACGTGGCAGGGGACTTACTTGGCCTCTAGGTCGACCCTTTGGTCGTAGATTGCCCTTGGAAGGAATGCAAAGGCAGTCGCTAGCGGCAACCTCAAACGATAGCCTACCAGTTGGTGGTTGGCGTCAAAGAGAGGAAAAACGTGGGCCGAGGAGATTCAATTTGAGAGAAGCGAGGCGAGCGAAGAAAGAGAAGCCAGGAGCCAACAATCCAGACGATCAGGCACTCCCTGATAGATGGGCGACGGCGAGAGTGGATATAAGGCGGCGGTGAACCTGAGAGACGCCCTTCCAGTGTGAGCAGGGTCGAAGACTGGGAAACTTTGAGGCAAAATTCCCTAGAAATAGAGTGCAGGAGCAGGCCCGGTTTTGTAGGCTCGTGTACGCGGTAGACAGGCGGGTCGTCATCCGTCATCACGATCCCAATTAAATGGATTGTATACATCCTCTTGGATGCATGAATGGGGCATTGCATGGCCTACAATGGAAAAGAAGCTTTTCAGTCCCACCGGCTGTACGTCCATGCACCCCATCTCTGGGAATAATGGGTTGGAAGTGGTATAGTAAATCCGACACGCCAGCTTGATCACGGTCCCTGCCAGTCGGGTCAGATCACATCGATGACAAATTGGGACCGTAAAAGATCTGTTTCGTTGACTGATACTATTGATGCTAAGTGAACTTACCTCCTTCCTATCACAAGAGAAAGCTGGTACGTATCGCCTCTCTAATGTAGAAGATTCAGAAGGCTTTGCCTCATGTCAAGGCTTGAGCCCACACGGTGCCCATATACCGACAATGATCCCTGACTCTGAGTGGGTCCATGCATGGGGATGAGCGGAGCGCCCTGTTGACGGGATAGTCCAAGTTCCAAGGGCTTGGGCGTATAGTACCATGACCTGGTGTGAGAGTAAAAGTTGAAGTGCCGTAACTGCAGTCAGGCGACAAGGCTGTGGGCGCTGTCAACCAGTCGCATGGCTTGAAGTCTCCGAGCTGACTTCCAAGTTCCATGACCCTAGCCAATTTAATTGGACTAGGATTTAACGCTCGGATATCCGAGCCTGAATGAAATCGAGACCAACTTCGATATCTGCAACAACTGAAATGTGAGAGCCTCGGAAATTTGGTCTTTCAGCGCCGAAAGTGTTCCTCTCACCGTGTGCCCACAGTTCCTGGATATCTAAGCCTTGGTGTAGGGGAAAGAGTGGACGACCAGCGAACGCGTAGTCGCACACTGCAGCGGCGAAAGAGTGCCCCAAAATGCCAAGAAATTGTTGGTTCAATTACGACTGTTATCTAGTCCACAGAGGAACATATTGGCGGCCATAAAAGTCGAAAGTCGATTTGACACTCACCAATCTTCCATTTGATGAGACATGAATGCGGGCCTACGCTGTCAAGTCATAAACAGGCGTCAATCAAGCTCAAGGTTCCGCGAAAGCAGCTGATCATTAAGATTGCCTTCAACGGTTAGCACCCATATGTTCTTGAGAGCCCATACAGGACATGAGCGGCATTGTGCACTTGCAACCAGAGCTGCGTCCGATACGGAGTTTTCGAAAAGGCATTGCTCGTCACAATAGAAATAGGATCATATGAGCATTTACCGCCGTCTGACGGAACCATCTCTTTTTAGAGTAGCTGTCTAGATGTGAGAAGAACGAGCCACCTCCGTCAAATTGCAGGTGCAAAGGGTGTACGTACCTTCGGGATCAGTAGGAGTTTTCCTGTCTGCTTCATGCAATGAGGGGATGGTGCCTAGGGAAGCCCACATATCTACGCGACAAACAGTGTGCTGACATCATTTCGAACCCTTGGTGATACTGTCAATTGACAGATTCTGCATAACATATGACCTGAAGAAAGACATTAATTATGGTTTCGAGACGCCCAAAATGAACTCTAGGCACACCAGTAGAATTCGCCCCGGGGCGGAAACGCGGAGGCAGGCACATGGCAAGCTCATGGCTCGATTGAAAAGGGTTAGTATTCGGCTCACCGGGTCGGTCGATACATTCACTTGACCAGCTACTCACATCGTGCAGCTGAAGCAGCTGTCACCTTAAGGCCTCTCCCCTCTGACGCAAGCTAGCTCGGGAGAAGGACGGAAATCACCATTCAGCGAAGCAAAAGCACTGTGAGTACATACTAGTAAGACTCCACCTAGCAGCCCAGAATGTCACGGATCTTCATTCTCGAGTAGAACCTGCCACCGCGATAGGCCATCGGACCAGAACACCGTGACGACCGCAAGGCCGCAAGCGACCGTTTCTGAGCCGAAAAGGACGACACGCGTTTGCTTTGCCCTCATGCTCTGCGCGCTTGGAGCGATCAGGCCAAATTTCTCCTTAGATCGAAAGACAGTCATCAGAGGCCGGCCACTATCGCATGGTGTGGCACTTGAGGCAGCGCAGCAGGAGCGAATGGCGTTGCATGTAGTTGAGGCCAAATACGCACCCTGGCCCAGCTGTAAGATTGAGCGAGGAAAGCGAGTACAGCTGCTTCGACGGTTTCGGATCGGCTTCATAAGAGAGGTTGAAGAACGACGCACCCAGCCGCATTTGGTGTCGGATTGGTGTTCGGAAAGACGAGCAGTTGAATCGAGCGTCTTCACATTGGCCATAACCGGTTCGTCGTCCAGAAAGGCTTTTATCCCGATTGCACGATAGTCCAAGAGTAGTATATGGCAGCGGCGACATCCAGCGGGAGTCGAAGAATCGGTCTCTCGAGAATGAAGAAACCTAGGATGGCCTAATTTTGGGCCGTCAGCGGGACAGAAGATGGTTTTGGTAAGGCTCGATTGCGGCAAGTTCGAGGGAAATAGCTTTTCTCTGTCACTTTGGACTTCTTTCGAGGGAGAGGAGGACCATGACCCGAGATACCGTTGGATGTGATCATGGCGACGACCAGATGACCGACGGTGAAAGGCCGAGGAGCAAGATATTGAGCAAACAGAGCACTGACCCGTCAGTGACCTGCTTGGTATAGTTGTTCGTTTGACTCACCTACAGGATATTTGTCCCTGGGCGATAATTCTGCCAGGTCGAGAGCCGTCTAGAGAATCCCAAGGGAGGTTAATGCCCACCAGACGTACGTAGACGTCGATCTTTGGAGCCCTTTGCAGGTCTAAATTCCAAAGTCATCATGATGAGAGACGGCAGCAGTGAGTGTTTTTGAACGCTTACCTCGCTCAGGGAGACTGGTCCAACGAGAAAAACTTGAAGTTCGACAAAGATTTTCTCAGGTTAGATTTAGGAGACGACTCGGAAGAGGCCGAGTTTTGAGTTTCCGGCATTCAATATTCAGCGGCGATCGAATGTTGAATCTTGATCGTTGACGTCAAGTTCAACTTGAAACCATCCTCCACCTTCACCATGGCGTCAACTGATCAAGCTCAAGTACCAGACACTGTCCTTTCTTTGGACCCTCTGCTTCAAATAAGGCGATCTAACAAGCTCCCTACCCCGCAAGAAAGACACCTTACGCGTCATCAAATAGATGGTATCGACGAAGAGCTGCAGAAGGCTCAACGCGAAATCGACATGCTCCAATTGCAACTGGCTCAACTACAAGCACGAATTACGTTTCTGAAGGAAGAGAAAGAAGAGTACCTTGCAATTCTCTCACCATGGCGTGGACTTCCAACCGACATCCTGGCTGAGATCTTGCAGATCGCAGTCAACCCTGGATCGACCTCCTTCCTTTCTTCAACCAATCACCCCACGGACCGTAGGCATTTCAAGAATTTGCGGGCAGTTTGTCAGATCTGGAGAGATGTCGCTTTCTCTACTCAGTCCCTGTGGACGAGCGTCTGGGTCAACTTCGACGATTATCCTGTGGAAGAGATTCCAGCCGTTATACGGGGGGTTCAAAGTTACTTTGGGCGTTCGGGGAGTGCCTGGCCGCTCGAGCTGGGATTTAAATGGCAGGAGCACCCGGAAAATCCACACGCTAGCGAAGGTGATGGGCAGCGGTCTAGCTGCCTTTTCTCCGGCGTCTGGTTGGCGTACCTCCTCTCTCAGCGCACTCGTTTGAGGGAGGTTTCAATCTACGCGTCACCTCCACTGCTAGAGAGCCTCAACGCAAGGCTAAGGGACTGGGCTATAGATGGAGAGGTGTGGAACCTTGAATTCCTACTCATACACCTCCACCGTCGCCGCTTAGCGATTGGGTCGCCCGATCCAAGTCGCACAGTCCCTGTATCCTTTCCAAAGTTGAAATCACTCTCATTCGCTGGGACCGCATCAGCTCTCCGCTGGGACGTCCTACGAGGACACTCCAATCTATCTATTATGCGCCTAACGATCGACGACATCAATATTCTTCTCCCAACATTGGCCGGTGCTCCCTGCTTGGAAGAACTCCATGTCACCTTCTCTGGGGTGGCCTCCGAGCAATCAATAAACGGCGAAACCACTTTGAATGTACATGTCCCCTACCTTCGACGTCTTTCTTTGGCGTGCTTTCCTTCATTTTCTCTGTTATCAAAACTCCAAGCTCCTATTCTTACCAACCTCTACCTCTTCTCTGCTTTTGCCCAACATCGGTGTGCAGGAGATAAGCGAAGGTTGTGGGGGACATTCGCACAAGTGATTGACTTCATAAAAGGAACCGGGCGAAAACTTGAATCCTTCTATCTCGACAGTTGCTTTATCCAGGACGACCAGGTATTGGGGCAACTATTCAGTGCTCTATCATCCATTAAAACGCTCTGTACCGACACTTGGTGTGACAACCTGGGGATATTCCAGTCGCGCGACACTTCAGCATATTTCCCACAATTAACTTCGCTCTGTATCCACCTTCCTCATGAAATCCCGTTTAGACCTTCCTCATCGCTGGATCACATGACATCTCCCCGGGGATGGCAACCAAACCGATGGAGATCCTTGGGCGCTTTCTTAAAATCGAGAAGTATGGAAAGGCTTGCCACCAAATCCATCCCCGACGATGACCCAACGAAGGGCGGGAATGGGAACGAAGATCAAGCAGAACTTCTCGTTTACCTACCGGAGCAAGCGAGGCCTTTCAGTGATTTTGAATGGCGTGGGCTGGAACGACATCCCGGACTGGATCTGCGAATCGTTTCTTCCCAATGGGAGATTCCAGGCACATCCTCGTTGACTAATTCGAGCCGTTCAGTCGTACAACCGTTTGCCAGCAAGTATCCTCAAATTTCCTCGATACCACACCCAACAACCTACTGGCGCAAGCCTCTAGCTCACGCCGAAATTCTGGAATGGGCAGAGCGAGTTGTTCAGAAATGCGGAAATCAAGAGAGGCCTAGGTATTACTACAACTCGGGTTCATAGACCGATATGTATACCAAATAATGATCCATCACTTCAACCACAAACCTTTAGTCTTCTCAATGTACTCCTTCACGCCCACCTTTCCGACCTTCCTCGCCAGAGCAAACTCTTCGCTAGTCATCAACCTCTCGGCAGCACCCCTTTCCAAAGTTAGCTCAGCTTCGACCAGCAATCCGGCAGATGCTTCGGGGTAACCAAACGAGATGTATTGTGCGAGTGCCTCCTCGGAGGAGAGGATCCTGTGCTTGATAGGTCGACCAAGAGCAGTGGACAGTATCTCCGCGACCTTTATTGCCCGTAAGTCTGTGAATTTATTACACAAGGGGGAATGGTTGGGCTTACCTCGTCGTAAGAAAGCAAGTCTGGTCCAATTAGGATGGGTGCGCTTTTCGCTTCATCCTCGGGATCAATGTAGCCCTCATGGACGATTGCGTCAAATGCTGCCTGAGATATATCCTCGACCGCGATGAATGGTACGCGAGCTTTCGGAAGGGGAGTGACAATCTCGTCATGCTCCCTGAGCAGCACCTTGAACTGCTCGCGTGCGAGGTTATCTGCGTAAGCCGTCATGAATATGTATTAAACTCGTCGAGATCGCTTGAAAATCGAACTCACCTATGAACCAAGTAGGCCTCAAAGCGACATAATCCACCGAACCTCTCTTCTCCAGAGCAATCTTCTCTAAATACCCATGCACCGCACCCATCGCTGGGCCCCCCTTGGGGAGATCCGAAGCGCTTATCAGCACAAACCTCTTCACGCCTTTCTCGATCGCCAAATCAATGAAAGGAGTGACTTGAGGGAGAGGGTCGATGCTGGTGGAAGGCAAGATGTATACAGACTCGATGGGCTTGATGGCATCTTCACGTTTGAACGCATTTTCGTAAGTCGACGCATCGTCCCAGTCAAAGGGGACCCAAGTGAACCCATCCATGCCGCGTCCGGCTCGGGAGCCAAACAGGACAGATCGGTTGGCCTGTTGCAGGTGACGAGCGAGTCCGAGTCCAATTTGAGAAGCGCCGCCTGTGATGAAGGTCGTCATTTGGAGATTCAAAGGTAGATAGAGGATTGTTGTTCGAGCGGTGTGTGTGTTAACTGGAGCTGTTGAGATGACCTGGCTTCGAGCCCTCTGCCATCTTATATACAGTCGGAGCTCGAGGCCAGCTGTTGGTGTATTCTTTCTATCTTTACGCAAAATATTAGGTTTGACTCAGCACAGGACTTTGCATCTGTACTACAGCGCTGCGGGGCCTGCGCCTTGGTACGCGCGTATTCGCATCTTTCCTGTTTGGTGGTCGTTCCGTTCCATCCGTGCTTGCTGCTGACTCAAAGATTGAGATTAGGGATCTTATAATTTCTAACGCTATGGTATGACGAGAACGCTTGACACGACCTGGAGACCAGTTCAAGCCACATTCTTTTTAGAAGCTTGAGGAGAAGTTAAGGGTATCCCGGGCATCCGAGTCCTCGCCTGTCTCTGGCAAAGCTGTGGACAAGAACGTCTTGCCCGAACGGTGCTAGGCGTCAAGAATATTCTAACCGAGCTGTCGATGCATATGCTTAAAGATTTCGAATACTCTGACAAGAGAAAATTACAATACCAGGGCACTTATAACTTGAATACGAATTTGCCGATGGTTATCACTACGTCTACCGAACCCGGCGTACAACTCCCCCGGGTAAAATCGCAAACAGCCAAATAAAACTGCTGAATGAGAGAGTCGATAAGACAACATGAATAGATACTGTAATCCCGAAGTATGGGTCTCTCACTGAGGATAACAGGTGCTTTGCATCAAAGAAGTCAGAAATCCTCAATCCACATGATGAGCGTTGATAGTATCCTGAACCGTAGTGGTAGTCAATGATTAATGCTCATCTAGTATCGACACACTGCGTGGAGGATCTCAATTCACGTCAAAGTGTCTGTCATCAAGGAGGGTAATAGCGGTAAATTCAAGGGATAGGACTAAATACGCTACATCTGGCTCAGGTTTTGCATTCCGCAAAGATGTGTCTACTCGCATCTAAATCCCTATTTTTGATGAAAAACTCCTATAAGCTCTCTTGACGTAGAATAATGTTCTATGCGGGCAGCGGGAAGCGGTCGAGGTCGATTTGGGTCAGGTCCGGGGCGAAAGGCAATCGCTGCACGAAAAATCGAAATAGCCTCCTTCCTGAACGCCTCAGTGCCACAATCATGTTTACAGAAGGAACGTAAAGCACAAGTCAAGTTATCAAGGGAGATGCGGTGATATGGGTGGGGAGCGGGACAGAGTGTAATTGCTTCATAATAGAGCAAAATCGCCTCACCGAACGTCTTCGAGCAGTATTTGCGTCTACAAAGCGATAGCAGAGCATTGGCAAGGTTGTTAAGGCATCCAGGGCGATCTGGGTGAGAGGCGGGACAGAGTGAAAGCGCTTCATGGTGGAGTGCGATGGCCTTAGTCAAGGTTTCGATTTTATCATCGCGGTCATAAAGAGTTTTGAGGGCAACGGCAAGGTTGTTGATGGTAGCGGGCCGATCAAAGTGCGGAGCAGGGAGGAGCGCGAGCGCCTCCCACCAACGTGAAATCGCCTCGTTCAACGTTGCGAGGTCATCATCGCAATTGTAAAGGGATATAAGGGCGTGAGCAAGGTTGTTGAGGGAACTGTGACGTTCTGGGTGAGGTGCTGGCCGAAGTGCAAGTGCTTCGCAATAGAGTAAAATCGCCTCATTCAGCGTTCCAACGCTGCCATCGAGTTTATAACGGGAAGAAAGGACATCTGCCAGGCTGTTGAGACACATGGAGCGAGATGGGTGAGTAGTGGGATAGAGTGTCAGTACTTCACGATAGAGGGAGCTCGCCTCGTTCAACGTCCCGATGCTGCCATTGCGGCTATAGAGAGATTTTAGGGCATCAGCAAGGCTGTTGAGGGACGAAAGGTGTTCTGGGTGAGGTGCAGGACTGAGTGCTAGTCTTTCACGGCGGAGTGACACCACTTCAACCAACGCTCCGACGCCACCTTCACGTGCATAAACGGACAGAAGGGCAAGGGAAAGGTTGTTCAGAGGTGTGGGGCGACGTAAGTGAAGGGTAGGGTAAAGTGCAAGCGCTTCACGATAGAATGAGATCCCCTCGTTCAATGTTCTGATATTCTTATCGCATTTATAAAGAGATAGGAGTGCATTGGCAAGGTTGTTGAGGGATATAGGGCGATCTGGGTGAGGGGCGGGGAGGAGTCCAAGGGATTCGCGATAGAGAGAAATGGCTTCGTTCAAAGTTCGAATCTCGCCATCACGTTTGTAAAGGGATAGAAGGGCGTTGGCAAGGTTGTTGAGGGAAAGTGAGCGTTTTGGGTGGACGGCGGGGAAGAGCACGAGTGCTTCACGATAAAGTGAACTTGCCTCGTGCAAGCTCCTGACGTCGACATCGTGTTTACAAAGGGACAAGAGAGCACTGGCAAGGTTGTTGAGGCACGAAGGGCGAAGCGGGTGGGGTGAAGGGCAGAGTGCAAGTGCTTTGCGAAGGAATGAAATCGCCTCGTTCAACGTCTCAATGCCGCCATCGTGCTCATGGAGGTAAACAAGGGCATTGGCCAGGTTGCCGAGGGACAAGGGGTGATCTGGGTGAGGTGCAGGGCAGAGCGCAAGGGCCTCACGATACAGTGACTTGGCCTCCTTCAGAGTTTCTATGCCGCCACCGCACTTGTAAATGATCAAAAGGGTGTTAGCAAGGTTATTGAGCCATCTAGGGCGATCTGGGTGAGGTGCGAGGCGGAGATTGAGACCTTCACGGTACAGAGAGGCTGCCTCGTTCAGCAACTCAGTATTTCCATTTTGTCCATAGCAGTCCTTCAAGGCGGTGGCCACTGCGTTGAGTGCATCTGCGCGACCAGGATGCAGCAGATCACTTCGGAGGTCCAAAGCACGTCGAGAGGCAACCAGAGCTTCCTCGTACTTGAGAAGGCTACCCGTCCTATCCCCGCCTTCTCTGTAGAGCTCTCCAAGACGCATCCACACTTCATCATCACTATCATCAATCCGTACCGCAACCTCCAAGCAAGCGACCTGGAGTCCCCAGCATTCTTGACCACTTCCACCTCCTTCTGCCATTTGATCAACCATTGACATCAGAAGAGACACCATATCGTTGAAAAGCAACCTCAGAAAAGACGCCATGTCCCCGAACAACGCGCTGACAACATCGTCTTCTTGATCAGCCGTCCAAACAACACCGTACCCTGGCATGGCGCCCTCAATAAACAGCTTTGCCCATTTTCGTCGTACCTCGGCTGTGATCCTTTGGAATATCCTACAGTGCTCCGTTTGGATCCATTCATCTTTTGGGCGTGGCGTTCCTTTCGACACATGGATGAGCCAGTACTTCACTACATACCATTGGTGTCCGCGAGGGTGGGAAGCTGACGAGGGGAGGCTGAGAAGCTGCTTTATACAAGCCAAGCCCAGCGTAGAATGTGAATCGAAGGCCGAGACCGAGAATGAACTTTCTGTGGTTTTGGCTTGGACGTATTCGAGAAACGATAGGTGGAACACTGCCGACGCTGGGTGAACCATCGTCTCCGAACCTGTGGGTGGGTATCGGGTTTGGAGAGCGGAAAGTGAAAATTGAATGCGCTCGATGAGATGACGACGGATTCCGGAAAGCACTTCAAAGTCGGATAGGGAGAGGGGTTCTTGGAGGACCACAGTCGCTCCTAGGTACCGTCGGAGCCACTTCCGGTCCTCAGGTAAGGGGAAGGGGCGTGCAAGAACTTTGCTATACAGCTCTGCAAGCCTCTCAGAATCACCGACTTGGCGCCTACTTCCAATGATCTCCTCGAGGATTACGTGGGGTGGTGAATCACTGAAGTGATGTGAAAGCAGAGCGATTACAGTCGCAGCCCATACGGGGAGACCACCTGAAAGGTCCGTGAGCTTCTCGATGTCGGCAAGGTGCGCCATTCGCCCGTCCACCCACGGAACTGTGTCGAGGTGTTTTTGGAAAAAAGCCTTGATGACCTCCTTCCGGATGGGACCGAGCGCGTAGGTGTAAATCGAGATACTATCGATGCCGGGTAAGTGGGAAGCGCAGGGGTTTAAACGATCTGTGAGAATGAATTTGACGATACGGCTCTGGGAGTGGAGGGAGGCAAGAGCTTTGATGAATAAAGGATGATCGAGCCATTCGTCCATAGCATCGATGATAATGATGAGGGGATTAGGCTGCTCGAGAGACCTCAAAGGTTCGATAATATACTTCTGTAGGTGAGTTTCCAGAGAGGCGCCATGACATTGATCCATCGCCTCCACAATCTTCGGTATTGCTCGTCGATGGAGCATTCCAATTTCTCGAGCTGCCATTTTGATAATCGCCTCCGGTGAAGTTGTGTCTGTCCGAAAGGCGCTCAGGAAAATCGAGGCCGCCAAGCGACCAGCGGCCCTAAACCTATCGGAGAGGTGACCAGCAAGGGTCGATTTCCCGATACCGGCTGGACCATGAATGCACATCACCAAATCCGTCCCATGCGACTCCCGCTGGCACAACTCTTCGACCTCTGACTTGCGACTGTCAGGTAGGTACTCTGCCAGCTTAGAGCTCATCTCTGGATGTTTTGGAAGCGCATCCAGCCGTCCCCATTCTGCCAAGTAGGTCCTCTCAGTAAATGAAGTTTGCCAGTTCAAAGTAACGCACCTATGTTGAATAAATGAGATGGTCCCATCCCTTCGTTGACGATATGAACATGGGTTGCGTTGGGTGCATGGACAAGGTCCCTCATTCCGAAATCGTGTGCGCCGGAGAGGATCGATAGCCTGTTAGTAGCCTGGGTGGGTGCCCACGGAAGAGGGTAGGATAGTAATCGATCCTGAGGACTATGTGACGCCGCAATCGCCGTATCGTTCGTCGTACATTGGATTAGGGCCACAGAGCCTGGTATTTTCGCTACATTGCTCAGCGGCGGCTCGGATTGGTTGGATGATGAGGAGCGATTTGACAACTGGGAATCGGAGTCGGGATCCTGTGCAAGGGAACAGTGCGGTGAAGGATCGTTCGATGTGGATGTAGTAACTTCGTTAACGACAATCGAGTTGACTGGGGCTGACTCGAATTCAGAAGTCGAGTCGTCACTGCCCCGTGCCTTCAAGTTGGAACGTGAACTGTGCCAGGACAGAATCTTGGGTGGCTTGAACTTGAACGACATCACCTCAACGACAGAGAGAGTCTGACAAGGTGAAGATGAGAGCAAGTGAGATACTACGTCCGCACTATATGCGGTATGCACGAGGCTTCTGGACAAATGAATTGGGGGCTGTGAGTTCGATACTATAGACGCTGGCGTCCGGCAAACCTATCTTATCACATCGCTGTCAGTGGTGTCAGTTACGGCACAAAATCCGTCAGCTACCAGGGCTCTTCGTAGAACAAAGGCTATGAGCAGCGAAAAGGACGACGAGGCGCTCACCATTCACTGTCAGTGCAAGCACAAGCAATCTTGCACCGAGCTAACCGAGCTCGAGCACGAAATATCGTGACTTCCACCTACCATCGTTCAGGACGGGCTGGACCGCCTTCAAGTTGCCCAAGAATATGCAGGGACGACTCGGAGAGTAAAAAAGAGAGTCGCGGTCGCGGACGTTGGACGTTGGGTGTCACGCTTCCGCGTCACGCCTCTTAAAGGAACGCTTTGACTTTTGAAGCCCCAAACTTTCTTTCTTCCCTTCCACTTCCATCCCAGCTAGCTCGCGATCGATACCACTCGAGCTCGAGCTCGAGGTGAGTGCAGATGCAGATCTGAGATGGTTTGAATCTCCTGCCAGTGGACATTGGACTGCAGCCGGAGAAGCCTTCCAGAGGCCACTCAATCGTTCTCCCAGCCGTGTATGTAAGAAAGCACTAATATCGAGCTTCCAAAGTACCCCGAGATCGTAAACTCGGAGGAGCTCAAGCTCGACCGTGTCGAGGCGCCCCTAACTCGATCGGCTAAACGACAATTCACCGGCTCGGAAATAGCCGGTGTATGCAGCGTGTCCCCTTGTGTGTCATTGTCGTCATCCCCTTGCAAACGCCACCTCGCCTCCATTCAACAAGTTCAATCCCCAGAACTCGAGTGGGGCACGCTGCGGCCTTTCTCTCCCCAAATCCTGGGCCATTCCCCACCCAACTTGATACAATCCTCGAGTCAGGAACGAGGTCAAAGCCCTGGCTCACTGGCAGGGACTGACCGCTCCAATACAAGACTTGACGAATTCATCTACCACCTCAAGCTCGTCGTTCGCCTTCCGGACTCCTCTTTCAACATGTTCGCGCCTGATGTCGACCTGGTCATCGCGTTCCGTGTAGGCTCTGCGTCTAAAACGACCACACGTAGAGAAGAAGGTCGAAAGGCCGAGAAGCAGTATACTCGGTTGCTAGAAACGTTGCAATACGCGGGTCTGAAGGCGGTGGGGAGACGGGGGGAGGGCTTGGGTCAGATCCTGGTCTTCATTACGTGTCCGGAGGAGGTGTTGAAGAATCTAGTTGTTCGAGAGAGGTGAGCAACGGTCCTCGTGTGATCAGCTCTCTTTGTCCCTTCCTTACTGCGTCCTATCTTATCTCTCGTACATGCCGCTAACCCGTCTTCTTTTACTTACAGGCGCTCAGACTTCCTATCCGGTCTGCCAGTGACACCCGTCACTGCTTCCACCGCTTCTACACTCTCCCTCTCACCAGCCGACCGCATCCGGCTCGTCCACGCCTACATCTCCTCCACGCCCACGGACGGGGGACTCGGTATCTCCACTGACAACCCCGAATGGGATCTCGTCGAAAGCATCTCGCCTTTGCAAAACCGCGCCTTCAACGAACAATGGATCAAAGTCCGCAAACTCAAGAACATCGCCAGCCTCGATCTTAACCATGTGCGAGATCAGTTTGGCGACGCCATCGCCTACTACTTTGCCTTTCTCTCCTCTTACACACATTGGCTCGTCGTCCCAGCCGTGCTAGGCTTCCTAGCCCACTTCGTCGCTGGTGGAGCTTACAACCCATTCTACTCGGTGGCCGTAGCTATCTGGAGTATCTGTTTCGTGGAGTGGTGGAGGGTCCATGAACGGATACTAGGTCTCCGTTTCGGTACGCGTGGAGCTTTCAAAGTCGAACGACGCAGAGCGCAATACGTACCCAACATGCCTTGGTACACCAGGGAACTACGAATCCTCGCGACCCTCCCCATCATCGCGTTGTTCGGGTTCGTCCTGGTGTCCATCCTAACGGCCATATTCGTTTTCGAAGCGTTTATCACGCATTTGTACGAGGGTCCAGGGAAGAGCGTTGTTGGGTTCTCGCCGACGATCTTGTTCGTCTTGTTGGTTCCGAGGTTTTTGGCGCTGTACCAAGCTTTGGCGGTTGCGTTGACGAAATGGGAGAACCATAAGCACAAGAGCACGTACGCTGCTTCGTTGACACTCAAGACTTTTGCTTTAGGAGCGCTTGTGGCCTATTCCGGACTGGCATTGTCGGCGTTCGTCTACGTTCCTTTCGGAGAAGGTGTCATGAAGTTTGTGCAGCAACGGTGGTTGAAGAAGGTTGAATTGAAGTCGCTTGTGGGTGGGGAAACTGGCGGAGGAGGGGGTGTGGGGGTTTGGAATATGGACGTGGGAAGTGCGAGGAAGAAGCTGAATCCTGGACGGTTGAGGGACCAGATGTTTGCGTTTACTGTGACGAACCAGGTGGTGGGGACGTTTATGGAGATTGGGCTGCCGTTTGTGCTGAGGGCCGTAGAGTCCTTCCGAGCCAAGCAGAACGCGTCAGCCAACCACCACGAAAAGAAGTCGCGGAGCGGATCGAATAGCCCTAATGGGAGTCCCGACGGGTTGAAAAAGAAGGTTGTGTTTGAGGATGAGAAGGAGAGAGGAGGGTTGGAGGAGCGAGTTTTCTTGGAGAGAGTGAGGGCAGAGGAGAAGCTGCCTGAATACGATCTCTTCACCGACTATAACGAGATGGTCGTTCAATTTGGCTACGTGGCTTTGTGGTCGACAATTTGGCCGTTAGCAGGAGGTATGTGCTTTCTCCGCCTTGTGAACTGATCTGACTGAAAACAATTTGCTGTTCAGTGATGGCGTTGGTCAACAACATTTTCGAACTTCGCTCAGATGCGTTCAAGATTACTGTCCACCATCGACGCCCCGTCCCCGTTCGAACGGATACCATCGGTCCCTGGCTCGACGCACTCACCTTCCTCACCTGGCTCAGCGCCCTGACAAACTCCGCGCTGGTCTACCTCTTCTCACCATCCCTTACGAACACAACAAACGTTGTGAGCCACGCAGCTGTGAGAGCTGCGAGATTCGTGGGTCTCGGCGAGATCGTCGGCGCTTTGGTCAACGCTACGTTGTTGACTCAGGAGGGTGTGGCGAATGTCGTTGGAGAGGCCAGCGAGAAGGCTTCGGAACACCTTGTTAGCGCTGCTGGAGGTCTGCTCGTCAACGAATCCGTTAACCCCAACACCTTCAATTCCACTGCGGCAGAGAGCCTGGTGAGCGGTGGAGCGAATTGGGGATTGGACGGATCGTCGAGTCAGACGTATGGTGCGACGAAAGACTTGCTTGTTAAAGCTGTTTTGGTGGCTCTTGTCGGGTCGCATGCGTATTTCATTGTGAAAGGGCTGGTACGACATGTGGTGGAGAAAGTTTGCTGGGCTGGGAGTGGGGAAGTTGCTGAATGGGAAAGGCAAGAGAAGGAGAAGAGAGAGAATGGGTTGATTGAAATGGGAATTCCGGATATTGTGAACGTTCGGGGGAAAGAGGATGGGAAGAAACCGGTTGAGGCGGAAGAGGACGCTGTGAAGATGTTTTGGGAGCATGATGAGGGTGTTGACGAGATTCAGAGGGTTGTCAAGGAGGCGTAAATTTTCGAATCTCTCTTTTTGGACCAAATTTTTTGTTCCTTGTAGTATTCGCCGGACTGTGTGCACCAGGCCGTGCGCTTTTATATGCTCTCTTTATCGCGTACTTACCTGACACCCATCCACTTTCGTTCTTATTCGCATCTCGGGGTTAATATCTAGTCAACCAACAGAGAAGTTGGGCCAAGTCAATCAGTTGTCTCTTGACCACAGCACAACAGACGACAATTGGAAGGCTGGGTGAGGCCTCCCGGTGATGATCTTGCATGCCTTTTAGTATCTCGAACCTCCCATGAGACAATACAGCTGCTAATTTGGGGCACCTCCTCTACGTTCATGGGGTTTGCACCGAAGCTTCAAGAGTCGGAAGTCAAAGCGTTCCTTCCAGACAGAAACGCGTGACATCATCATTCAGGTTGAGACGCGACGGAATCAGTCGGCAGGCGGTGCGCCACGAAAGTACGATGGACTACTCGATTACTCGACCGGGGCGCTGAGTTTCCCGTCTAGAACACATATTTCTCTCAAGAGACCAGAGTACATGACCGGTGACCGTTACTCTGGCGATATAACTTGAACTCGACTATGAAGCAGTATATATAGATCAAGACGATTGCATTATACAAATTGATAGCAGGGTGAGTAAAACAGACAGCGATAACGCGCGTTCGAGATGAAATAAGATGATCAGTCGGACAGTAACTGAAAATCGAGAAGGTGAATTTCGTTGATCCGGGTTTCTTGAGACACGTCCTCGCAGGCATAGGCCAACCGTCCCGTCTGGGGGTCAAGCGACACCCAAGAGTGGCAAAACCTATCCTTCCAGTGGGTCGGCGTTGTAAAATAGGCCAGGAGCCACTCGCTTGACCCGTCATCGCTTGCTGGCGGACAGGAAACCACAGCAGAAAAGGGCGTTTCCTGAGGCTCTGGGCGCTTCCATGATGGAGCCATGGAATACCTAGGGAAATACGGAAGGAAGAGGTGGAATAGACGCCCGGAAGAGTAAAATGATTCTTTTTGAGGCTCTATAGTATAGCGAGTGCGAAGGAGATACTCATCGTGACAGTGTACCTTGTCTGTTATTGCGCCAAAGTGTTGGGATGCACTGAGATCGACGGTGCACCTTGTAATCTCGATACTGGTGGACCACCGGTGCCCATCCGAACCCTCATCGGTACTGTCGACGCCAGAGCTGTTGGAGACGACAAAGTCTATGATGTACGCCGACGCCGAGTCAAGGTACCACCGTGCTGGACTGCATTGGCGCTCTCCTTCAAACCTTCCACGGTGGGATAGCAGAGGGAAGATGAAAGAGGGCGGTTCTCTGGGCGGTTTGAAGTAAAAACCCGATTCGTCTTGCAAGCTGGATTGCAGCTCTGACACGATCCATAGCACAACGTCATTGTCATTTGTCAAAGCGACAAGGTAGCCGTTCACCATTGCAATCTTCACCGACACGTTAGCCAAAGCTATGGCACGAGTCAGTCGGCAGCCACGCACCGAAGTTGGAACCTTTGTCTGTCCTAGATCTTCAGGACATGGTATCACCAGTGCCGCAGAAAATATATTCTCGTGGGAGATGTCACATAAGGAAATGAAGTTGTTCTTCATGACAGCAACAAAACTCCAATCGACCAGATAAAACCAGTTGTTGACCTGGATGAAGGCATAGGAAACGCCAGCAATCTGAGGTTTCCATATTTCTCGAATGCAGACATCTTCTGGAAGTGGGCCAATCTCGAACACTTTGTACCTGCAAAACCCGGCTTAGAAGCGAAGAGCGAAAAAAGAAAATACAGGATATTCACTCACGTTATGTCTGTGCTAAGCCAATCACTCACCTGGGCACCAAACCTCAGAGAGGAAGTTTGGATAATGGGAGGGTCCAGACGTCGGACATACCAGCCAGTACCCTCCAGGGACAAGGTGTCGACGACCCTCGGAGTCTGACGTAGAGCAGTCAAAGGGGGTCCTAGGTCCCAAAGAGTGATAAACTTGGTAGACGAGCTAAGCAGATAGCGACCGCCTGGGACGATGTGGGTGTCCGTAAAAATAACTTCTCTGCGAAGCCCCGGCTCATAATCCCCACCAAAAGAGCGCTCAACATAGGGCAGAGGGTGGTTGGGACCCAACTTGGCGTGTCGGTGGACCTTGTTCTTCCACAAAGTAGGCCCAAGGGCTGCTCTCTGCATATCCCCCACCTCCATCTCCTCGATCGGGAACGATGGCTCGAACAGATGCTCTTGGCTGCACATTTTGCGCAGAGCGGTCTTCCAGATCTGTTTGTCGGATAACGTTTCGTGGAGCTGTTTGCATGTCTGCAAGGGATATATTCCCGTGAGTATGATAAATCCCGAAATTGACATCGTTTCACTCACTTGGCTTAATTGCAGTAGCTCAAGAGGCTCGAGATCGGAGAAGAGCTTGAGGTACAGCTCAAGCGGGAAGGTCAAGAGATGCCGGCGTGTCCCCGTATCCCTCTTAGATTCCATGATATCTGCCAGCTGATGAGGACGAAGGAGACATTCTCGTGTCAGTGACTTGAATTTGAGGCGCATGGTCACAGGATATGCAAGTAGACCGTGTGAACGAGTCTGCAGTGCCAATATCCAGATATCCAAGTCCAAGCATTTCAAACTCGCCCGAGTCCGAGGCTCTCTTAGGTTCTGTGAGAATCATTCCCGGTCCTCTATTAATAGGCTACTGCTGAGGGGTTTTCTTTATCCAAACGCGTCGAAGGGATTTACCTGACACGCAACCATTGATTCGTTCTCGAAACGCCAACTTGAAGAGATAATAGCTGCTAAATTTTGGACGTCGCCTCTATGAGTCTGGATACGTTTGAGGGGCCGTCCGTGGGCACAAGTGCACCGAGGCTTCAAAAGTCAAAGCGTTCTTCGAGAGGTGACACGAACGCGTGACGTCATCAGACTGAAGACGCGACGAAATCCGTTCGGCAGGCGTAGTACAACGAAAGTACGGACTATTCGATCAGAATTTCCTATCCAATATACTCATGATGAGACTTGTGTACATTAATTCGGTCAACCAGTCCACTGTAAGAGGCACATATACTAAACACCTAATAGTCTCTTGCTGGTATCAACCAGCCCTTCCACGCTCCTCCGGGCACCACCGCCAAACATCAGCACGGCTGCTGTCGGGGTAATACTGCTCTGGGAATGAACAATTTTTCTCTGTTCGGGTTGGCCAGGTGCTCCCACCAGGATCTCAGAAACATAGCTTCCATCGCCAGGCGGTAAATCGATGGAAATCACCTGGCATATGTTCGAAAACCCCGGGGGTAGAGTGTCTCCGGGGGTATAAGAGAACCAACCTCCGCTTTGCTTCCCCAGCAGAGACCAGAAGGATGTCATTTCCACCGTCAGTTTATTGAGAGGCTGAGTCTGTGGGCTTGCATTATTGGGCAAAACGTACATGTCGGCGAACGGGAGGGAATCTTCTGTCAATTCGATGCCGATGTCTTTCTCATGTTCGTCATCGACATAGAACCTCCACCAGAACACTCCCTTATCTTCTTGTT
This sequence comes from Candolleomyces efflorescens, assembly GCA_027579765.1. Classification (NCBI taxonomy): domain Eukaryota; kingdom Fungi; phylum Basidiomycota; class Agaricomycetes; order Agaricales; family Psathyrellaceae; genus Candolleomyces; species Candolleomyces efflorescens. The sequence continues at coordinate 90,939 of JAMZDL010000069.1, forward strand.
GAATGATACGAGAGTTGAAACGGACGGCTTCAGTTGAGGTTGAGCGCTCCCCGGTGTGGGCGAGGCTGCCTTCGGCTTTCAGCCCCCCAAATGGAATGAAGGAGAGTCCGGCTTTGACAGACTGCTGCCAACTATCCTTGTCTGCCTCTATACGCTTCACTTGGCCATCTGAGGCCCGCGTACTTTTGGGTTTATGCTTGGACAAACACCATCTCGGGCTGTAGCTGTCGATCAAAACCTTCAAGCAGGTTTGCGAGTACCGGTAGGAGGTACCTGCATTGTTGTGAGCTTGGCACCGCATCTTTGTAAATTCCACGATGCAGGTACGTCCTGGAGTAACCTGTGCACCCAAAACAGGGTCAGCTGTCACCCGGAGAACGGCGATTTAGAGATAGAGTGATACATACTTGAAAATTGAAGTCGCCGATAAGCTTCAATTCTTGCAATAGACCGAATTCAGGGGACGGTCGGTGGATCGACGCCTTGATATCAAAATGGATTTTGTGGGGTTCCTGGGTCATAGGATCCTTTCCTGGGACGGGTGGACCGTGAGGCGTTTGCATGTGCTCATGACCTCGAGTAGCCGGGGAAGTCTCATCTTGCCCAGAGGCGGTGGCTCGAGTAACGGGAACCCCTCCATCATCGCTACTCTCCCCCCTGTCAGATCGAGGCTCGTCACGGGGCTGACGCCTTGTTGGCTGGGATTCAGGATCTGGATGACCCCGAGGTTCAGATTGAGTTGCGTGGCTGGATTGGTTGTCCCCGTGTCCCCCAGCTTCCGTGTGGTCAGTTGATTGGTCTTCCAGAGCGGTCGTCTCGTGAGTAGCAAGGGCCATCCCCTTCCTCAGTGCGACGTCGAAACGCGGTTGGAACGAGAACAATTTCACCACGTCCTCAAACTCCAACAATTTGCCGTTGGGGTCGAACACTGGTGGTCTGAGTGTTTCCCCGGAAGGCATGAAAATCATCGATGGGAAAGGGGAGCACGCCTTCCCAATCGCATCCAATTCTGACCTCTGGAGTTCAACGACTTCCGAATTCAAGATATGGATTTCCTGGAGTAGAACCCCATTGCCCGACTGCATCAACCCTTCGTTAAACCCGGCCAGTCCAACCAGAAAACCCTCCGGGCTGCCCATAGCCTTGAAAATGTCTGCTTGCCGCATTATGAGGTGCTCATGTGCGTCTGTGGCCGCAAAGTAAGCAATACGATGATTGACTTGAGCCGGTTTTTGTGAGCCAGAACGGCTGGCGACGGCTTCGCCGCGCGGCATACTATCCGAGGGCGACTGTACGGAGGCGTTCTTAGGGCGGTTCACTGACTTTTCCTCTTGGCTGCTTAACCAGAAATTTGGGGGTGGGGCTAGACATTTCAAGTAAAGGCGTAGACTTTGAGATTGGAGTGTAAAGAAATCACACACCATGTGAATTTCCAACACTCAGCGAGGGATGCGAAGGCCCGGGCATGGTCATTGACCGAGTCTTCCGTCGAGGCGAAAGTGGGCGTTGCGGGGGGGCGGACATTGTTGGCCTTGATTTATTTTCTACGCCCGAAATCCCCTCTAATGTTGGCAATGGGCCAGCTGCGGAACATATGCAATTAGCTCGTTCTCTACAGCAACGATGGGGGCGCCTGACGCACGCAGTTCGATAAGACTTCCGGACAACGGCTCTCCAGCCTGGACCCAGCCTATGAGTCTGAGGGCGACCGCAAGCTCCTTGGGGGTCAACATCCCATTCCTGTCTTTATCGACCAATCGCCAGATTTCTCTTAGCTCTTCCCTGCCGAGGGCGCTTCGTTCAAACACGTCGATGGCGTTTTCCGTTGACAGAATTCTGGACTCCTTAGAGTCGGCGAAAAGAAGAATATCGGAAACAAGGTCCAGCTCCTCGGGCGTTGGGTTGAACATCGTGAAGGAAAAGCTGGGATGAGGGACGAATTGAGATGCCTTCTTTTAGCCACCTGCGGGAATTTGAGCATAGTGTCGGCTGTGCATGTCAAAGATTGAGCAGTGGCAAATTCCAATGCCCAGTGTTAGCACGGTTACCGTTGGCCGGTCAAAGGTAACAGAATTTGGCGTAAGCCGATAAGTCTTGAAAGCTTGACCAAGTCTTGACTACAGAACAGGCGGAACCGGTTACGACTTGGCTACGACTGCGAAAGCGATCAGGTGAGAAACGCGTGACGTCATCACTTTCGCAGATTCGGCGACGACGTGGATGGGTCGAATGCTTTGTCCGCCCACCAGGTGCCAGTCCCTTGCTAACAAGGATGCAGCTGAGGATATTCCACAAGCTAACCGCAACCAGGGGGCCTATACACAAAGCTGCCTCCAGACTACCCCCGAGGGGCTTTCGTGCCACGTATCAACCTTACTACGGCGCCGCCGTCCTGTCGAACATGGCATCGAATACGCCTCAATATCAGCCCTTACAGGAGCTAGATGAGGTTGAGGACCTTGAAGGCTACAGGTGTGGCGGCTTCCATCCTATCTCTATCGGCGACACGCTTGGCAGCGGTCGCTACAAGGTTCTGCATAAGCTAGGCTTCGGCGGTTCTTCCACCGTTTGGCTTGCTCGCGATCTTCAACCCTCTACCGCCTCGAGGAATCTCCTCACTCTGAAGGTCATGACTGCACAGGCGTCTAAGCGGTCACTCGAAGATATTCCTGAGCTCCTTATTCCACAAAGGTTTCGATCCCCTTCCTCCCTTTCGGATAGTATTCTCGTCCCTCAACATCAGTTCATGGAAATAGGACCCAACGGCTCCCACATTTGCATTGCATCTCCCTTTTGTGGACCCAGCGTTCTCTCAACGTCGGAGTACCTCTCCCTCAGATATAAGCAAAGGATTCGAGGGGACATTGCAAGGCGCGCGGCGAAGCAAGTGGCCACAGCCGTTGAACGAATGCACAGTTCTGGCATTGTCCACGGAGGTAAGTACGTCCTTCGACCGTGACTTTGGACTTGTCCTGACGCCCTTGATAGATCTCACAACAGCTAACATTCTCTTCAAGCTCGAAGACGATGTCGACGGCTGGTCCGACACCAGAGTCTACGATATGTTTGGCGAGCCAACAACGGAGGTCGTCACCAAAGTCGACAAAAGCTCTGCGGTCCATCCTAACGCTCCTCAAGAACTCGTTCAAGAGATTGATGGATCCCGTTTTGTAGACTCTTTCGTTCTGCAGCGCGACGTCGTCCTTACGGACTTTGGGCAATCATTCTCAGTCCGTAACGTGCCAAAAGATTATTCCCCTGCGACCGTTGTGCACTACACGCCTCCCGAGTTCCGATTCACTCAAAAAGCCGGTCTGCCATCTGATATCTGGATGCTCGCTTGTGCGATATTCGAGATTCGTGCCGGTCACTCCCTGTTTGACTCGTTCCTCCGAGACAGCGACATAGTCCTGATGCAAACGGTTGAAACGCTCGGACGACTTCCTGACCCGTGGTGGGTACAATTTGAAGCACGTCATTTTTGGTTCGATGAAGATGGGGAACCGAAGCTGGAGGGGGCTCAGAAGGAGGTGGTTTACATCCCAGCTTCCAAGAGGTCTTTGCGTCAGAGGGTAGAGGATATATGGAAAGGAGAAGAGCCTGTCGTGGGGTATAACACTTCCTTCACGGAAAGTAGGGATATGCCGTTGAGTGGCAAAGAGGTCGATTTGCTGACCAATTTGCTCGAGAGGATGCTTCGATATCGCCCAGAGGAGCGAATCGCGATCCAAGAAGTCGTGAAACACCCATGGTTCGATTACAGTTGGCCGTAGTAGGTTCGAACCACGTATTTCTCAAAACCCGACTCTGCTCTAAACTTCGTGCAACATTCCAAGGACCACAACTAATTACGACAACTTTAGGATATATCTATATTTGTTTTTGCTGATTCGTTCCATCCACCCCTCAATAGTGGCGAGAACGGGCGTAATGATATTCCTCCATGGCGTTCTATAAATTCGTGTCCACAGGTTAGAATGGAGGCTCTCGGTTAATGAGAGGGTGCAAGCACGACGAACCAAAAAATCTCGAGCTTCTAGATACGCCTGGTGGTAAGCCCGTCTTGTCAGTTGCTGGTCAGTAGCAGCGGCGTCCTGAACCCCGAAAAACAAAACATTCAGTACTCGGATCGCCCAGGATCAATAGTGGCAGAGTGTTACTCACCATGGATGGCTCTCGGACCACAAGATCAGTTCGGGGAATGGGGGACGCATTCACGACGAAGCCATTGGCGACAAAAACGGCGAGGACAGCGAACAACGAGGGAGTGAACTTCATGTTTTTTCTTGATATCAAAGGTGCGAGGAGGTGACTAGAAGATAATCCGAGGAACGTTGCTGCTTGATCGTCCAGCGACAAGCCAAAGTAATAGAGGAGGGGGGAGAAACGTATCAAACGCTCTGAGGAAATTGAGCTGAGGTCCCACTGGCTTTTATCCTCTCCCCTCAGCCAGGGACGGCGCGGTTTCTGTATCGTCGGGGGGCACGGTGAGATTGTACCTCTTGCGCAGCGACCTTGGGTATCGCGTACAGTTTGATCAACTCCGGCTCGCATGGTGATTGATCGCGGACTTCAAGAAATTCCTTGGTGTGGGGTAGCGTTTGGTAATGGTGGAGCAAGCCTGAGGTCGATGAATAACCCTGCAGAAATCATGTCTTCGAATAGCGAGAAAGGCTATATACATGGTGTCTTCAATCTCTTTTACGTTTCAAGACAACTTTTCTTTGACTTGAAGACTGGAGACTGACTCAAGTTGGACTCTACGAACTCTTGGAGGTCATCATTCTGATAGGTAGTGTCAGATCAACGTATTCTCCCTGGCATATTACGTTACAGAACATTGCCAATCGAACAACGGAGCTGAGGATGCAAGACCTCAAACCCCGAAAATGACATCCCAAACACGAGATGAATAAGGGATCTCCAAAAATACGTGCAGGGCCGTATGAGCACAGTGAAAAGTTACAAAACCTTCCGGACAATCTACATCAAGAGGAACCGTCCAGAACCTTATCGTTTGAGCTCTCTTCTTTGTGTTGAGGTTCAACGGTCTCCAGAGCAAGAGATAGATAGATTGTAATAGCGTCTAGATAAATACCACCCGGTCCCAGCGGAAATGGTCGTCTATCTCGCTGTGTACAATTCGCCAAGCAGCGCTTTAAAATTCGTTTCAAGTTTCGACCCTGATGTCAGTCAAGTCGAGCCCAGAACGCACCCTCCGTAATATTTGTGATTGCCTTCGGATTCTCATTAGCTTGGACTAACGTCAAGCTTACTCCAACCCTACTTCAAGTTATCGTGACTCGAGTCCCGCTGGTCGGTAAACTCATCCTGGTCCATATCTTCGAATTGACTGGTGAATATGCAACACGACACCTTGAGATGAAATAAATTCTCTGTTAATTAGAACGGTTTAGACTTGCGCTGTAGAACTAGGGAGTGGAAAACATACTTTTGTTGATGCACCATTCTAAAAACTGCAATGTGTATCAGTATCACTGTTGCACAACAAGAGAGCGGAGCAGATAGGACTGAAGGTACTGGAGGAATGCAGATAATTGTTGAACATTTGAACCAGCTAACGAAGGTCGAGACCGTCGAGTACAGTGTAACCGGGGACAGTAGTGAGTTCGAAGGCTTCGATAGCAACTAGTAAAGTACATCGTACAATCATTTTGGGTAACGCTGGCAGCATATCCTACGAGGCAATCAATTATCAATCCCAAATGAAATCAAATCACAAAAAGACCATGATTATCCAAACTGAAAGGAATGTACCATTGGAAATATGAAAAGACCTATTCCTTCCCCCGCAAACCAGCCAACTCTTCCTCCAAATCATTGATTTCTTCTCGATGTCGGTCGTCGCCGGTTGCTTCACGTCGCCGGTTGAGATGCCGCGCGAGGTCGTTGACCACACCTGTACGGTGTATGTGTCCAGGCTGATAGAAAACCAGTGCTTCGCGACCGAATGATATCGCCTCATCCAAGACATCCAAACTGCCGTCCTTTGCAAATTGGGATGCAAGTGCATTGGCAAGGTGCTTGAGGGACTCGTAGCGACCTGGGTGAGGGACCGGGCAGAGAGCGAGCGTTTGATGGCAAAGAGAAATCGCCTCGTCCAACAATCCAACGCTGCCATTGTGTTGATAAAGGGTCAAAAGGGAAGTGACGAGGTTGTTGAGGGACAAATGGCGGTCTGCGTGAGGTGCAGGGTGGAGTGTAAGTGCCTCACGACAGAGCGACTCTGCCTTGTTCAATGAACTGATGTTGCCATCATGTTCATAAAGGGATTGAAGGGTGCGGCCAAGGTTGTTGAGGGACACAGCACGATTTGGGTGAGGGGCGGGGCAGAGTGCAAGTCCCTCGCGGTGGAGTGAGCTCGCCTCGTTCAACTTTGCAACCTCGCCATCGCGTTCATAAAGGGATCGAAGGGTGAGGCCAAGATTGTTGAGGGATGAAGCGCGATTTGGGTGAGGGGCGGGGCGAAGTGCAAGTGCCTCGCGGTGGAGTGAGCTTGCCTCGTTCAACTTTGCGATGTCGCCATCGCGTTCATAAAGGGATTTCAGGGTGTTGGCGAGGTTGTTGAGGGACAAAAAGCGATGTGGGTGAGGGGCGGGCCGGAGTGCAAGTGCCTCGCGGTGGAGTGAGCTTGCCTCAGTCAACTTTGTGACATCACCATTGTGGGGATAAAGAGATTCAAGGGTGTTGGCAAGGTTGGTGAGGGACAAAGCACGACGTGGGTGAGGGGCGGGGCGGAGCGCAAGTCCCTCGCGGTGGAGTGAGCTCGCCTCGTTCAACTTTGCGATGTCGCCATCGCGTTCATAAAGGGATCGAAGGGTGCTGGCAAGGTTGTTGAGGGACGAAGCACGATGTGGGTGAGGGGCGGGGTAGAGTGCAAGTGCCTCGCGGTGGAGTGAGCTCGCCTCGTTCAACTTTGCGATGTTGCCATCGCGTTCATAAAGGGATTGAAGGGTGTTAGCGAGATTGTTGAGGGACGAAGCACGATGTGGGTGAGGGGCGGGGCAGAGTGCAAGTGCCTCGCGGTGGAGAGAGCTTGCCTTGTTCAATTTTGCGATGTCGCCATTGCATTGATAAAGGGATTGAAGGGCATTGGCAAGATTGTTGAGGGACAAAGCGCGATCTGGGTGAGGGGCGGGGCGGAGTGCAAGTGACTCGCGGTGGAGAGAGCTGGCCTCGGTCAACTTTGCGACGTCGCCATCGCGTCGATAAAGGGATTGAAGGGCGTTGGCAAGGTTGGAGAGGGACCAAGCGCGATCTGGGTGAGGGGCGGGGCAGAGTGCAAGTGCCTCGCGGTGGAGAGAGCTGGCCTCGGTCAACTTTGCGACATCGCCATCGCGTTGATAAAGGGATTGAAGGGTGCCGGCAAGATTGTTGAGTGACCCAGCACGATCTGGGTGAGGGGCGGGGCGGAGTGCAAGTGCCTCGCAGTGGAGAGAGCTGGCCTCGTTCAACTTTGCGACGTCATTATCGCGTTGATAAAGAGATTGAAGGGTGCCGGCAAGATTGTTGAGCAAAACATGGCGGAGTGGATGAGGTGGAGGACAAAGACCGAGCCCTTCACGAAGCAGAGAAATTGCTTCTTTGATGAGATCAATACTTCCATTTTGGTCGTAACAGGAGTACAGGGCAACAGCAACATCGTGGAGTGTAGATGCGCGATGAGGGTGTAGACCACTTCGAAGGTCCAAAGCACGTCGAAAGGCCGCTACCGCTTCTTCATACATCTGAAGGCTACTGGTCCTTTCCCCCCTTGCATAATAGCATCTTCCAAGGCGCATCCATGCCTTATCATAGCCATCATCAACCCGTACTGCAACCTCCATCCCTGCCACCTGGAATCCCCAACAATCTCCACCACTTGCTTCCAGAGCATGATACAGACAACCCAAAAGAGACAGAATATCGTCCCTTTGACCTTGACTGCTCGTCGTCAGGTCCACATTCCGCCGCAGTACCCTCTCAGCAAACAAGCTTGCCCAACGACGTAGTGTCTCGAGCGGGATCTTCTGCAGCGTCTGCCAGTGCTTTGTCTCTACCCATTGAGCTTTCAGGCGTGGGGTTCCTTTCGACACATGGACCTGCCAATACTTGACTGCATATAGTTGATGAGCGCGAAGGTGAGGCACCAATGATGCTGACGATGGCAGGCTGAGGATCTGCTCGATGCAGGCCAAGCCCAGCACGGAGTGCGAGTCGAATGTGGATACAGAGAAACACGCTTCCGTCGTCGTGGCTTGGATATACTCGAGCAGCGACAAGTGAAACATTGCCGCCGCCGGATGAACCATGGTCTCTGAACCTGGGGGTGGGGATCGGGTCTGGACAGCGGAAAGAGAGAATCGAATGCGCTTCGTGAGATGGGAAGGGATTCCGGTGAGCGTTTCAAAGTCGGAGACGCAAAGGGGTTCTTGGAGAGAGATGATCGCCCCTAGAAAACGTCGGAGCCACACTCGGTCTTCAGGGTTGGGAAAGAGGCGTGCAAGAGCCTTGCGGTATAGCTCTTCAAGGCCCTGGGAACCACCAACTTGGCGCCGACTGCCGAGGATCTCTTCAAGGATTTTGTGGGGTGGCGACTCGCAGAACCGAAACGAAAGTAGTGCGACCACAGTCGCGGCCCAGACAGGTAGACCCTCTGAAAGCTCCGTGAGCTTCTCGACGTCTGCAGGGGTTGCTTTCCGGCAATCCTCCCATGGAACACTTTCCAAATGCTTGTAGAAGAAAGCCCTGATGACCTCCTTCCGAATGGGACCGAGTGAGAAGGTGTCGATGGCAACGTTCTCAGCGCCAGGTAGATGGAAAGCGCGCGGATTCAAACGATCCGTGAGGATGAATTTGACGATATCACTCTGCGCGTTGAGGGAAGCAAGGGATTTGAGGAACAGAGGGTGATCAGGCCATTCGTCCATAGCATCGATGATGATGATGAAGGGTTGGGGGTGTTGCAGTGACCGCAAAGGTTCGACGATGTACTTCTGCAGGTGGGTCTCCAACGAAGAACCATGGCACCCATTTATTGCCTCCACGACCTTCGGTATTGCCCTTGAGTGGTTCGACCCGATCTCTCTAGCTGCCATTTTGATGATAGCCTCGGGCCCTAACGTGGTCGTCGGGACGGCACCCAGGAAAATTGAGGCGGCGAGCCGACCCGCTGACCGAAACCCGTCGCAGAGGTGGCCAGCAAGCGTCGTTTTCCCTATGCCAGCCGGGCCATGGATGCACAGTACGAGGTCTGTCCCACTGGACTCCCGCCCACACAACTCCTTGACCTCCGGCTGCCGACTGTCAGGTAGGTACTCCGCTAGCTTTGAGCTCATCTCCGGATGCTTCGGAAGCGTGTCCAGGAGCACTCCTGACCATGGCGTACTCTCAGTTGTCTGGGTTTGAGGTCATATTATTTGATGTCTCACCTTGGTGGACCACGTTGATCTGGGTAGCATTGGGCGCATTGATGAAGTCCCTTGTAGGTATCTGAGTCGCATAATTCGCAATTTCCCCCATCCGTCCGAATTCTGCCAAGTGGTCGTATAAGTGACTTCAATCGTGACTCCACTCATTTGAACGAACATACCGATGCGGACTGTATTGTGTTGATTAGACTCGTTGGCGATATGAACCTGTGCTGCATTTGGTGCATGGACAAAGTTCCCCACTTCGAAATGTTGGGCGCCGTGAAAGAACACCTGGTTTGTGTGAGCAAAATCAATCAAAGCTACTGGTGGCACTCTTGCCTGTGAAGAAATCTGCGGGGCACGGGAGGATGTCAACCGATCCTGAGGTGCCGCAATCGCTGTGTTGTGCCCTGTGGGTGTGCCCGAGTGAGCCTGCGCAATGGCATTGCAAGCGGAAGATGCCACGTTACCCATATCCTCTGCAGAAATTACGGGGCATTTCAGCATATGAGGGCCGGAGTTCTGAGGATCGGAAGATGAAGGGCCGTGCGACAATAATGCATCGACATCCTGAGTAGCACTCGCGCGAACTAAGGTTGGAGCCTCAGAAGTGAAGTGACAGTAATCCTCCGTCGTGAAAAGTGAATAGGGCCACCAAAACCGGAGCTCGAGCAACTTGAGCAGCATACAGGGGTAGTGAGGATGGGGGGGAGGAAGTAAGGAGCGAGCCGTCCATCTCCAATGTATAAGGCACGGTTTGCACGAGGCTTCTGACCAAATGAACGGGGCTGTGGTTTGGCTGTGATGTTCGATCGACGCCCCAACGAGTGCAACCTGTGCATATAGTCAGGCCGTGACATTGACAGCAAACACGATCCCTTACCCTATGCAGGTCCGTCAGCAGTTTTCCAACGACTATATACAGGTCTGGAGAAAAAGCGTTTTCCAACGTCTTCGACGACGTGCTGTGTGCTCTTCCCCTACTCATCTTGGAGGACTTTCTGAATTTCTCGATCCCCGATTCACGAAAGGTCAATACCTTTGAGTCTTTCGCATGCCAGAATCAATCTGTCTTGGGCATTGAATTGAGCTTCATAATGTCAGTGCTAGAAGCATGTCTCGCCTAAGACGCCTTGAGAGATTTCGAGTATTTCGAGGTAAAAGTTTCTGGGAGAGGAGGAAGACGAAGAAATGAGAAGGGGACAAACGAGAAGCCCTGGCCGGTCCGGCAGCCCAAAGCTCCAAATCCAGCAACCGGAATCCCGATCTCGCGCCGAGGCCGACTCGGCGCTAGCCCAACGCTAGCCTACAGAATTTTTAAATACTCAGTGGCCATTGAACTTCTTCAGGTTGGCTTGAGCGGAGAGTGTGTAGGGTATAAGTAGGTATTGTGCTGCTTGCTCCGGGTACAAAGACAGCTGCTTCCTAGCTGCAATAGACTGGATTCCACTTGTAAAGTGACCGGCTCCAATCTCTGAACCTGATCCCAACTCGACCTTCCCCTGCCTCTTCAACAGAATCTTGGCCCTAGGATTGGGCATACAATTATTCCCAATCCACCAATTGTTTGGTTTCCCCAGTACGATAATCCAGCGAGACGGTTCCCGAGAACTGAGGTATGCTTGTTTGAGCTGGGTGGGAGCACGTCAAAATAACAATAGCAGACCTACCTGCGCCGATGATATCGCGCTGGCTCTCCTTCATAAAGCTTTCGAGTAGCTCCATTTTGTCCATCGCCGCTTTCGTCCAGCCTTCTTCCTTGATGGCTTGATCAAGAGCCAAGGGTGTGAGAACTTGAAGGGCGCTTGTGAACGTCTAGTTATTCTGTCGCGTTAGCTGGACAAACGAGGAGGCAGAGTCAGCACTTACAAGTGAGGCGGTATGTATGTATCGAGTGTCAAAATTTGTCAACGTCATACGAATGACGATTTCCCTGTCAGATTGCCTATGCTTCGTCGCGGAATCCCTTGCTCACTCCTAGAATCAAACTGGCGATCCACATAGTAGTGAGGAACCTTCAATAGGAGAACGTTGGTAAGGACGTACCGGTTTCTCATCAATTTCTCCCAACCTGGCTTCTTTGGCTCTGCGCGCGTCGACCGCTGGACGAGATTCGTGATGGCCTCTCCTGACTTTTGCTCGAGGTGTGCATGTAGCGCCTGATCAAAGTGATGGGCGCTCGCTTAAGCTCCCAACGAAATGCCATTTCCTCGCCCTTTGGAACTTCTTTGGACCGAGATGGTTGGAACACCTCTATAGCATTTACATATACAGGTTAATGATACACACTTAATATACAGCCCAGCCCCCTAGAAATGAAGATGAAGAGTAAACAAACCGGGAAACGCGAGCATCAGGCGGTGTCATGATCAAAAGTACAAGAGATCCAAGAAAAGGCAGACTGAAAATCCAAAACGATGGTGCTCAAATCTCCCCAGTAGCTGCTGTCTGTCGAATCCAAGGAACAAGCTCCTCCACCGCATCTTGACGCAACATCGGTCCATCTCTGACTACCATCTGGTGGGACATTATTTTGAGCGGCCAGAGGTCCCTAAACACCCGTATGTCAGGATTTTTACGCCAAAGATTCTCGATACGAAGTTCACTCACAAGTCATCGCCATGATCACCAGAAGCATCAGGCATCCTCAACACAAAGCTCTGATCAACGCTCACAACGTGCTCCCGATCCACCTCTGAAAGGCTCGCAGCAGCACTAGGTACTTGCAACGCCTCCCCGTGGAAAGCGACTAGGAACACCTCCAGCTCGTCTTCCCCCTGCTTCCCGCTTGAGCCTGAGGGGGTGCGCGGTATGGACCGAGCAACAAGATCAAAGACCGGTTCAGCTTGGAAATGTCCCCGCCCTGCTTCTGGGAAGAATTTATGCGAGCCCAGGGCACACAACCTCTCGACAATCCTATCACGGTCTTGATAGGTCATTGCGTTCCGCTCTTCGAGCAAGTCCCGACAAAACAGGTCAGCCAAACACTGTGTTTTTCCTTCTCCTATAGGGGTACGAGGAGGCCGATTCATCCGGATGTCGAACGTTGCATCAGGAGTGTAAGCTGAGCGTAGCTGGATGCGGTTGGTGTCGAACGTTTTGAGGTATCTAGTGGGTAGCGTTGTGTCAGAACGAATAGATGTCAAGTACAATCGCCAGCCGATAACATGAGATCTTACTTACCTGCACAGAAATTCCTCCGCCAGTTCCATGATATCGACACCGCCTTCGTCATCGTCACCGAATTCCTGACGGTCTTCCGCATCCACATCAGTGGTTGACGTTCCCGTCGTAGCCTCTTCTGAATTCTGAGCAGCTGGAGTAGGCCGTTGTAGCTCGGCATCCTGCATGGGCGAATCCGTGGGTTCAAGCTGAGGCTCACTACTATCAGGAAGCTTTGGTTGATCACCAAGTGGATGCACTAGATAGCTCTCCACGACATCGCACGATTCCGACCTTGGAGAATCGCTACTAGCTTCCGACACGTTTGGTTTGGTACCCGACGGTATCTCCTTCGGCACTCCCAACGTGTCTACTACTACAACCAATACTTTTATTGAGCATCGAATCATCAGTGAGAGGAACAATCGAAGAATCCGTACATACGTGATGTCTGAAGTGGCGTTGCTGGTACAGTCGCCTCTCTCGTGGGTGCTACGGATGGAAGTGGCTTCTTGAACGGGGCAGGCGATGCCGACGAACGAGGAAGGCTTGCTTCATAGGCACCGGCATGTCTGCCAAGTCGAGGGGGTAGATGCACAGGTTTGAAGGTGCGCTTGGGTGGTTGGGGGTTGGGAGGTAATACTTGACTTGGTCGAACAATCTTCTGAGGCCTCTCTTCGGGCTCCTCCTGTTCTTCAACAGGCTCTGAAGGCCTCGCCTCGGCAGTGGCAGCCGTGGTAATCGCAGTCGCCGAATGAATAGCAGTCGGTGGTGTCGATGAAGCACGGGTAAAATCCGGCATCGACGACGGTAGCGATAAGAGCACCGGTTGGGAAAAGCAACCAGGACTGGGAGAGTGCGATGGCTGACCACCCGCTTTGATACCTGCTCGCCTTCTCTTCGCGCTGCGCACAGATATTTCCGCATTTTCTCGAGCAGCGGCGTTCAATGCAGTTACAAGATCCACAGATCCTGGTGTCACCGGCGTCCTAGTCCTCGCCCTGGGCTCCGGAGTTGAAGCTGCGGGAATTTCTGGCTCAAACGTATCATCCCACACAGGCACCCTACTCGACCACTCCAACACCATTCCGTCTTCTCTAAACAAGGCCTTCTTCCCAACTGTTAACCCTTTCCTTCTAAGGAGCACGACTTGCTCTTTATGGAAAGCATGTCGACGCTCGCGGTAGTTGGGTTGGTCGCTGTGACAATCATCTGGCAATGGGAAACGCTTCAGGGCACTTGTCACCAGCCTTCGTTCTGGGCCAAGGGATTTTACTTCCTCGAACTCGATAGGCTCCGGTTTGATGGTGACCATGGGCTTTGACTCAAACACTGGGGTGACTTCCGGCGTCGGGAGGGGGGTGAGGGAAGATAAAGACGATGGTATCGGGGATGTTTCTGGCTTGACACTGGGAATGTGGGTCGAATTTGAATTTACCGAACCGGGGGCCAGAAAAAGCTCATCAGGTTCTTGCTTGACTGCACTGTACGAGGACGAGTTGTGTGTGATGTGCGAATTTGATATCCACCCCAAATTGAAATTCATAGGCTCTTGCTTGACGGTGTATGTTAGCAGAGTAGAGGAATGTGGTTTGTGGAGAGCAGAGGTCGCAGGTGCGGAGGGCATGGTCAAAGGTTGAGTAAGCGGCTGCGAGGTTTCTGGGATTGGTGCTTGAATCGGTTTGCGAGGAATGGGTCTCGATGGAAGGGGAGGTACGACACGTTTTGCATGCTCGATCCCATTCGACCGTGAAGGCGGTTGGGAGCTAGGGAGCGGAGGCGGAGGTAGTGAAGTCGGTGTAGGCCGAGAAGGCAGAGATAGTGAGGCAGGTGGAGGTCGAAGAGGCAGAATAGGGGCGCTCGATTGAATGTGGAGGTGGGCGTTCCTCGGGCGGAATGGTAGTGGAGGAACAGTTGGTTTGGGCGGAAGAGACGCCGGTATGGGTATGGGTACAGGGTCCGGTCTTCTGCTAGGTACTTCGATTTCGTGGTTTTGTTTCTGCCGCTTGTGTGTTGCGTACCGACTACTAGGTAAATCCGAGGAGTGTTCTGGGCGTTGGCGTCTTGACCCCGACTGCGGTGTATTTGCGAATGCCGGAGGAAAGTTTGCCGGTTCCAGAAAGTTATTGCCCCATCTTCTTCCCCGGTCTACGCCATGGCGTTCAGCGTTGATTTGCAGAGGCTTCAGAGAGCTACTTACTGATGTTAGATGGTCCACTAGAATTGGCATTCATCTGTTCCATGTTTCGTGGGTGTCTCTGTCCTTGGGTGGGCCGGGGTTCTATAAGCCCGGGTTCAGCCACCCTCCACGCAAGACCTGAGCAACTACTGACCACCCTTGTGATACCCTCCGCGACCTCGTTTGTGGCCTCTGACTGGGATCCAATTTCCAGTTGAGGCCGGCGTATGAGCCACCTTAACGGTTGGAGGACCCGCCGTTCTGTTATGATGGAGGCCCTCGTTAGGCTGAGCATCTTCTCGCTCTACGTTTCCGGTAAATGTCGTTCGGGTCAGCCCGTATTGGGCCAAACGTCCTCTGTTCATTATTTGTCGTGTCGAGGCGTTCGGGGATTATCTGAAAGTTCAGTGACATCAACAACCGGAACAGATTAGATTACTTCCATACGAACAGTGGTGATTTTACGTACTACCAAACGCCCATAGCCAATGCAATAATACGCACAGGTGTTCTGGAAACGTCGAATTCGCGGTAGAGGGAGAAGATAGTGTATGGGGTGATGGTGGACGTAAAGGTAAAGGAGTGGAAGGTGCAAACAACGCCTGCACCGAACCATCGTGGCTGCCACAGTGCAACGGGCTGGAATTGGCGGTCAGGTTATCCGGGTGAAATTTTCGTAAATGACACGAGATTGGCCTGGAATTGCACCCAAAACGGTATTTCGGTCAATCACGATTATTTATGCATGACTGACCGCGGAATACCACTGAAATGACAACTCAAATATTCTTGTAATGGACAGAGAGTCAATCCCTCGAATAGACACTGAATTTAGAAACAGAAAATCCTTGAAATTGCAGGGCCTGTATTCATTGCAGGTAATTATAGAAAAGATGTATTTTTAGCCTGTCGCGTCGCGTCGCGTCGCGTCGCACCTGCCCTCCCCCGATTGTTGAATCGATCACCAACCCGCCCTCCACGCCGTATAAAAGCTTGTACTCTCAGTACTCGACCTCCTTCTCTATCACATCCACCGGTATCTTCTTTTCGAACTGTCCCGCCTTGCGCCCTATCCTAATAACAGTGAGCGAGATATCAGACTGTTGATGGGAGCTTGCTGGGCTAATATAAATGAAATCAGCACGCGTTCTCCGATGAGCGAGATTCAGAGCACTTCACCATTGACGCAGGCGTCTTTTGGTACCCCACAGCAGCCCACAGCCAGCCCACAGAGCATTCATAACCCTCCACCGCAGGGTCATCCATACTCCGCCATGGCCCCGCCATACGGCTATCCATACCACCATCCCCCCGGCTGGCCCTTCTATTCCCAGCAGGCACAACCTACCCAGAACACTTCCTCGCCAGGTCAGGCAGCTCAACCCCCTACAGGACCTTCCCTTTCTACTGCCAACACACCGTTCTTCTATCCACCGATGCCGGTACCAGGAAGCTCGCCTGCTCTGCTGCAGCATCCTACTGTTGTGTCCTCAACTTTAATCACCCCGCCTCTCACACCATCAGCTTCTATGAATCTTCAGCTTGATAATGAACCCCGGCCTAGCTTGGAGAAGACCGGCTCCCTCGGAGACCCGAGATCAGAGCCATTTCCCATCGTAGCCTAGAAGTAGAGAGACAATAGACCTTGTGTTGAGTGATGAGCAAGAAGAAGAGAGACGACTTTACACGTCACCGGCGGCGAGTGCTCGCGTTGCAGTGATCCCATCAATCATGGATTTTCTGGATTAATTCAAGGTCAATTCTTATGCCATCCGAAGATTGACGAGTTGGCAATCCCAAGGAAATTGAGGTAAGTCATTCATACGAAATTTCTATGTCTATCTGAGGATGGTACAAAGAGTAACGGAGTGGAATTTCCGGTTTCGCTAATTCTGTGACAATCCCCGGCCAATTCAGGCATTGACCCGAAACTGACGTTTTTTCGATTCCAGCTCCTCCACGCTGTGTGCCTGATCAGATTCTCACGTTTTTGTTGGCGATTGCTCCACCTTGTGACAAGAAGACGTAAATAGAGGAGCAGGAGGCCATTTCCGATAGTGCGAATGTGCGAATAAGAATGTGATATAGTAGAATGTACCAACAATCGACGAACTACTCGTCAAATCCACCAACAGCCCGTACAGCTTCAACCAAGCGTCTATAGTCTCTAACCAACTCTCCGATTTCCGACAGCCTCAAATCTCCGGGATTGCAATCCACAAATTTCTGAATCGGAGGCGCTATTCGCAGTGGTGGCAGTGAGGACTGTTGAAGAATCGGAGATGGCGACCGAGAAGATACTGGGCTTTCAGGTCTGCTACGACTTGGGTGGGGCGGTTGGAGTAGCAACGAGTTGCTATCACGAGGGGATCCCTACGGGTAGAGTTTGAGCTCAGAAGAACGAAGAAATAGAGAGTCCAGATGATAAGCACCTTTATACTGGAGGCAAGGTTCGACACTCTTGCCAGTCTATCCGACAGACTTGTCCTCCCAGCAGCTGCCGAGTTTGACGATGACGTAGAGGCAGCAGGAGGCATAGGAACGGAAACACTCGGCAAAGGACTCTTGCTGCGACCGTCCGCAGCGTTGCTGTTTTTCCCTTTGCTCTTCTGGTTCTTCCTCCTCGCCCTCCTCCCAGAAGCCATCATACTCTCAAAGCTCTTGATACTCCTCACACTCTTGTTATCCCCCACCGCACTACGTCTCTCCTCTCCCTCCTCTTCACTCTCGTCATCCCCGCTCTCGCTCTCCCCATCATTATCGCCGTCCTCGTCATCATCCGTAGTCGTGGTCACACTCTCACTCTCCTCCCCACTCTCGCTCTCATCCTCTTGACTACTCTCCCCATCGACGTTAATCTTCAACGAGCCCCTACTTCTCGGCCTGTTACTTCTCGAAGACTTGACAGACGACGGCCTCGAGACAGTAATCAACTGCTGCCCAGCTTCCTCTCCATTATTCAAAGTATTAGCCCGACTCCTCCCAGGTCCAATCGACGGTAAGCTCGCAGCGATACTCGCAATCGAGAACCCACTCTCCCTCCTAAGCAATCCAAATCCAGGTCTAGGCGACTTCCACGGAACCGAAGCGCCAGTTTCGCTTGTCGCCGCTCCAGGGGTAGGTGGCCTCGAACCACCCGCTTGGCTCGCTCGGTCCCCAACAGACGATGGTCCTTGTTGATTTGGGAGGAAGGATCTGAGGATGCCGAATGACGAGTCGACGACTCCGCTGATCACTTTGTTGGCAGAATCAGCTATGGCGTCTACTTGCTGCTCCACTCGTCCTCGTAGTCCTGCGCCTGCGCCTGCTTCTCCTGTCGGTGTCAGAGGCGTCTCGGACGTGACAGGGCTTCGAGCGAGGGGTATAGGTGTTAGATCCGCAGCACTGCAGTGTCAGATACAGTTACAATTAGTATCGACATGCTTTCGGGAGAAAACAGACACGAACCTCAAGACCTTGTCTCCCCCACCCAATCCCAAGCCTTCCAGATCCACATTCTCCAAAAACTCAGCGACAGCCATCAAATTGATCAAACAATAACTCTCCTCTCCACCGACTCCATGATTCCTAAACCTCTGCGTGAACAGCAAATTCGAGAGTAACCTCGGAGGGTTCGCTTTCACCACAGAGAAAATGAGCATAGGGAGTAGGATGTCGCCTGA
This sequence comes from Candolleomyces efflorescens, assembly GCA_027579765.1. NCBI lineage: Eukaryota > Fungi > Basidiomycota > Agaricomycetes > Agaricales > Psathyrellaceae > Candolleomyces > Candolleomyces efflorescens. The sequence goes on from JAMZDL010000069.1 coordinate 109,355, forward strand.
GACAGGTGTAGGCTCTTTGTTAGGACGTGGCTCGAGGTCTAGTGTAAGTTCTGGTTTAGGATTCCGAGTATTGTTGTCGTCGTTGTTATCGTCCTTCTCACTGCCATGCGCCGGCGGAGGTGGTGGTGGAGGCAGATCTTTCTCTTCGGTTCCACCCTCGATCGGCGGGGCGTTGGTATCCGGAAGGTTTGTAGCTGGTATAAGAAGCGGAGAGGGTATTACAGTGTCCTTGGCAGGAGTTTTCACTGGTGCTTCCTCGTCACCGCCTGGCGGTGCTTGAGCCACAACAGGCGTAGGCGTTTGACTAGAAGGTGAAGTCACAAGCGGCGTTGGCGGCCTCTGGCTATTCGCGTTCGAAGGCTTGGCAGTCTGGATATCTTCTTCTACGTCTCCTTCCGTCTTCAAGCGTATCGGAGGTAGTCTTGACAAGCCATCTTCGATTGTGTATTGTCAATCCGAGGTCTACGAAGAACATATTTTTGGTCTTACCGACGACAACTTTGTGAGCAGCGACGAGGATAGCTGCTTTGTCCGATGGACACCGACAGGGATCCAGTTGACTGAGCACTATCGTAGTAGGATGAATACAGGCTGAAGAAAGAGCTTGGGAACTTACTTTCGCCACAGGCCATGACGACAACCTCAACGTCGGGCCCATTATCTCCAACCAGAACGTCGAGGTGCTGCAAACTCAAATCAAGCATGTTGAGGGCAGCAATCCGACTTGTAAGTGTTTCATCATGCGAGGCGTCGTCCGTGGTGGCTTGCATGAACAGTCTATACAAGGATCCGTCAGTACAGCGACGCCTGAATGAAGTGAGAGCACATGCCTATCGTAGAATAGCGAGCAAATAACCTGCTCGACCACTTCCATCACTTCCCTCACTCTAACCTCCACCTGCAACTCCTCCTTCTCCCTCCTCTCCTTCTCCTTCTCAACATCTACATCCGACTCTTTATCGCTTCCCCGATTCTTATGATGATGATGATGATGCACAAAAGGCGTGCCAGCAGCCCTCAAATCCTGCTCCAACAGCAAAAGGAACTCTTGCACTCTATCAGCCGCATCGTCCGAGCTCTCTTCTAGGGTATTGACCTCGTACACTCGACCACTGCCCGACTTTTCAGACACCACAGACGAAGACGAAGAAGGCGGGCTCGTTGCATCCTTCACAGACCGTCCCTTTGTTTTCACTTTGACAAAGGGGTACCAATCCGCCGTGAAGTCGTTCACCCGATCCACGACCCACCCAGGTACAGGGAACCCTTTACCTGAGCCATGCACTCGTTCCGCAGCAAACGCCGCCTTGACCTCGTTCCTCAACCCTTTATTAATCTCCTTCGCAACATCGTTTCTGACGATCTTGCGATCCGTTGTGTAGACGCTTACGTCGACGGGTATTGTGGAATCTTGGGTAGAGGAATCAAAGCTCCGGATGGAGGTGGGAGGGGAGGCGGGCGCGGCGACAGCGTTTGGGCTGGTTGGGGAAATCGCAGAGGCTTTGGAAGCGGCACCCCCGAAAAGAGAGGCGAATGGGTTGGGTATGCGTGAGCCTGTTGGGTTTCCGGAGGCGTTGCGACCTGAAGGTCGAGGTGGTAGTGGTGGTTTCTGAGTGTTCTGCGCTCGGGGAGGTAATGGAAGCGTGGTACATTCGGATTGAATGGTGATCTTGGGGTATGGAGAGGGCTCAGGGAGGTTTGGGAGAGGAGGGAGCAGGGAGAGAGCAGTAGATCGCGTAATAGGGCTGAGAAGGTCCTGGAACAACTTTGAGGTCGGGGAGATTGTGGATCGGAGGGATAATGTTTCTCTGAAAGAAGTCAGTAGAGGTTTTCGGCCTGAGATAATTTGACATACTCGTCCAATATGCCTCGAAGGCCAGACGACGTGATGACTTGACGCGATGGGTTATCCCAAATCACCAAATGGTCTCTAATAAAGTCTGCCGTGAGCCTCTCGTTCGAAGAGGTCTGCTCCAAAGGCAGAAGTAGCGTCGCCTACGGCACTAGTGTCAGCGAAAATATCAGAAGCTCAACATGACAAGCGCACCTTTCCAGAGGTAAGAAGTGTCCAAATCTCGTGCCATTCCTCTCCTTCATTGAACACGCCTAGCTTCTCTAGAATAGCCCACCCAACGGTACTGGTATCCAAGCCAAGGTTCTGCGCCGCCGCCTTCAGATGCATAAGCTGAAGCTTGATCGTTGCATTTCCAGGGTTCTGTGGTGAAGGCGGCGGATGGACTATTGTGCCAGTAGTCGTCGCTGCCGCAGCAACACGCTGTCTGGGTGTATAAGGCACGTATTTGGGGGTTCCATCGCTGTTGGCTGCCGACCCTGGTGACAGCAAAGGGTGCGCATCGTGTACGACGGGCAGCTGCTGGATCCTAGAGCCAGTTGTTCGCCCGATAGAGGTCGCAGGGAATTGTCGATCCCGTTGAGAATTCATTGCCTGAACAGATCACATCATTGGTGGTGTTCAATGAAAATACCGCTAGTACAGGCACACACCTTGACATATACCTGTTCTACTGGCCTTTCCTAATACTTCATGCACCTGAAATACAGCTCTGGAAGGACACGAGGCGGTGATGATGGCGGTCAGGGACAAAGAACGGCGCGCTGCTCGGCATTCAAAAGTTGGACAGAAAAAGGCGACAAAAACTTGTCGAATTCAAGTTCGCGAAGGGGTAGTAGTATTTCTCAAGCGACATTCAAGTCTATTGGAAGTCTGGAGAAACATAAATGTGATAAATGAAGCTTGTCAAGATTCATCGTTCCGGTGCTCTTTGAGTCTTGATGACCGTCTTCTGACTTGTGTGCTGCACACGGCGTCGGGCGAGGAGACGGTCGTGATAGCTGTGGAAGTCGTGGTGGTGGGCTGAAGTAAAGCCGAAGTGCGACATCGGGGCAGACACGACGCGGCTTGACTCCTACCCTCACCATGAATATTCGCCACCTTCGTCATGGAAGATAATCCTGCTGTTCTTCGCCTTCCAAAGGAGCAATATCTCAACAGAAATGGCTACGATGTCGGCTTCACAGAGGAAGTTGCGGATCCGACGCTCGCCCAAGCGTTGGACAGGCATCGTGTTGCCCTTCATACTTTAGAGGCCAGAGGGCGCCCGATTCCAAGGTATGGAACGGGCAACCCATGGTCCTACCGCCGCTAATCTCAAGAAGCTTTGAGGAGATGCAGAAAGTTGCCGAAGAGGTGGAGACGCCTGCTACCCTCAGGGAGAAAATCCAGGCGCTGCAAAATGAACACCTAGAGGACCTCAGAGAGCTGTATACTTGCTATACCCGCGACTACCAGAGCGACACCAAAGATTTATACAAGTCATATGAGGAGATTCGGATCTCAGAAGCAGACGAAAGGACTCGCGACCTTATTCAAGGGTGGCACGACCGCCTCGAGGTGAGCAAACTGGTCTTGGTGGATAGGTGTGAAGCTAACGCACTCGACTGCAGGGATTCTGCATCCAACACCAGAACTCGCTCTATATCAACTCTCCGCTGATAGCAGAATTTGGACAGCTTCGCCACGGATATCTCAAACGACTCTTGCATCTGCAAAAACAGCTCCAGGACGAGACCAAACATGAAAGCGAGACCAGACGCCGAGAGCTTGCTAGATTCCCGAAGAACAGTTCAGAACTCACCAAGTTCCCCTTGGAGGCCCAGGTTCGAGTGGCCAAGTTCTTGGTCGCCGATGCTAAAGATCGGGAGCGGATGAAGGACGAGTTTATGTGGCCATCGTTGGCCACACAGCCGTTAATTGACGAGTTTCAGAAGGATGTAAGTCGTCTTCGCGCATTCCGCTAACCAGAGATATTTACCTATGATCCCAGAATATTTTCAACGCCCTCATGCGTGCGACGTACGTGGACTCGATGAGGTCAACGGATCCGAGAAAGCGTCCAAGTCTCACAATTCCGGCTTGACGTTACTGGCCTCACGAACTGCCGGCCTAGCTGCTCAAAAATCGCGGTTCGAGCGTCTGGCTCACTGTTCGGAGCCATCTTTCCTGTATAGCAATAACCTTCTATGATGAGATTGACTTCTTGTCTGCTTCTATTCCTTTCTCGCCAAGGCTCCGCGGTCGGCGCAGTGTCGCAGTGCTGTGACTGCATACGATGGTCATCTTCACACATCAGACGACCTGCACTTGCAATCTTCCTTCCTTCCACCAAAAATGATTATCTTGTTTTCTCCGTTCGTTTTCTTCACGCGCTGACGACGGTCACGCAGGTGTTGCAGAGATACGCTCAACTACCGCAGGGATGAAATGCTTCGGCTTTGGTCGATGTTAATCTTGACAGTGATTTACTGTGAGATGGGTGCTCCTCATAGCCGTGATCATCAAGGTTGGTTCGAGATAAGGTGGGCAATGGGATGACCTTGGTATGCATCTATGCATCTTACCAGTTGTGTCTCCCAAGCCTCAACTTTCCGTCAATCCCTTGTTCCGAGTGGACAGCCAGGAACATGAAGGGTCTGTTGATGACGGACTCTCTAGGTATCACTATCAGCGTGAGTCCCGGAAATGAACTTCGCTAGCATACACGTTCACAGACACTTCAAGTTGCCAAACTCGTTCTTCAGGGAGCCTCAGTACCGTCCCAAGCCCATTTCGGCCCGGGGAATTAAACTTCTTGCATCTGTCAGGGACATTCTATCGGCATGTCCCCGTACTCGCGGCTTTATGAGGGATGAAGCCCGGTGAGATGGGAGCGAGAGTGAGTGTACACACCGATCAGTGATATGGTGGCGACGTTTCAACAGATACAAGATCGACGTGAGCCAGGCTATACCTATAGGATCACTCTTCTGACCGAGACTTACTTGAAAGTGGTTCCTCTTTCTCACTGGTCCAGGATCAGTCTTCCAAGTGTTTGCCTTTCACATATTATTACGGCGGAAAATATGTGGGTTTGTGGGTGTCACGGCGTTGGTCAGTTCGAAGAAGGTCTAGTTCTGCCGGCTTGTAGGCTGACGTGCGCTTTGTACAGACTTTACATTGCCTCGGCAGTTTCGATGTAACGTACGAGCCAGCTCAGCCGTGTTTGATAATATTCGACTTCTCATCTTTCTGATTTTCTTTCAGTATGGAATCGACTCAGAGAGGCGCTTCCCCGCCCATAGAAATACGAGGATAGAGCTACGAGGAGTACGTAGCAGGTACTGCCTTGGGAGGGCCCGCGGGTAGATCTACACTTCCATTCACTAGTACACGGTATGATGGGTCTGACGGGACAGACTTGCAAACTTGTGGGTAACATTCCCAACCTGGGTGTTTGGGTATGGAACAAGGTTTAAAGTTTCAAAATCCCTTCTGCATCGTCGAAGTCGAAGAAAAACTTGGTGATGTGGAAGCTTGAGGAAGCACCAGCTTCGACGATGTCCACGGATTCAAACTGAATAGAGATGGCCTGAACACTAGTTGTACCGAGGGTGCTTTGTCCGAGAAAAGACTTAATTTCCTTCACAGGACATAGAACGCGCTGCAACAAACTAAAAAGTAAAGGAAAGTGGTGGTATAAAGAGTGGACGGTATATTCGAACACGGCGGAATAGCGAAATCTACAGATCGAATGGACAGTAGATGACCGGCATAGGAGGCTGGCAATGGCAGTACACTACATGATAAATAAAAAGATCAAGGAGTTACAAGGTCAAGCGCTAGATATATAAGAAATGTGGCAAACACTAGATCAATGAGTAGGCAATGTACAGCAAGCGCTGGGGGCGAGATTGTTAACGGATTAAAGTGGGAGCTGAAGCGGTGGAAAGAGGGGAGAGTGGGGTAGGGGAAGACGGGAAAGAGAGAATCATCGAACTCATGGACTTCCTAAGCTCCTCTTTTCGTAGTGGTTCTCCGAGGTACGCTCTTGGAGTTCAAGACCTGGATCACCACCTGGCATTGCTGTCACGTTGAACGTATCAGCCTCCCCAGGTTTGAGTTCAGTCTCCAACCCGACATAATCATACGCGAATTCGCCCATCTCGACTTCGTCGATTCCAATAATTTCCGTTTCTTCAGACACGCGAAGACGGAATCCAGGGATATAGTGCATGATCCAAAGGATGATGGTCTATGAAAATCAAATCGCATGGCGCCGAAATCAGCAAATAGTAGAAAGGAATGAAAGCGAAGGTGGCAACTTACGGTCATGACAAACGAGTACCCAATCCCAGCTACCGAATCAGCAACATGATAGCCTAGCTGAATCCAGTGTCGGTCAAGCCAACCACCCGGGATCTCAGTGAACCCGTCAAATCCAGCGATACTAGCTTGCGCGAATAGGGCTGTCAAGATGTTACCGACGATACCACCAATGGCGTGTGATGCAAAGATCTACATGGCAGCCAGTCAGCAATGGTGTTGGTTGTATATGGGCATGTTAACGGTTAATGTCAATCAAAAACGCCGCCCATGCTCGTAAGTGTGCACTAGACAGCTTCGTCCTCGGAACCGTAAGGCCCCGTGAGTTTGACAGGACGAGGTAATCGAAAAAGAGATAGCACCGGAAAAAAACTTACATCAAGAGCATCGTCGTATCCGGCGAGGAACTTGAGTTGAGTAGAGAAGTTGCACAGTGTTCCAGCGCTGAAACCGAATAACACAGCAGCAGCTATAGAAAAAAAGGAAACAAGGATATCTTGGCGTCAGTTACCTTGGATGGATAGATAGATAGGTAGATAGAGAGATAGCTGGGCAGATAGTGGTGTGGAATGTACGTACGAGCTCCCACAAACCCTGATCCGGGTGTAATCGCGACAAGCCCAGCGATAGCACCAGAGCAAAAACCCACGGCGGACCACTTGCGCTCAATCCGATAGTCCTATTAGCATAATGTCAAAATGACTTGCTCAATTGGAATGAATGACGTATAACGAACCCAGAACATCCATGTCAGACCACCAACAGAGGCAGCAAGGTTGGTCACGATGCAGGCCTGAGCAGCGCGAAGGTTCGCAGCCAAAGCAGAGCCTCCATTGAAACCTATTCACCATCACGAGAAGGCGTCAACACATGCATCCGACATTGGGCATTACTTTTGGGACACACTCACCGAACCAACCGAACCAGAGCATCACTGTGCCCAGGACGACATAGGTGGTATTATGAGGCTTGTAAGCCAACGCCTGGGTTCCATAGCCTCTTCTCTTCCCGAGGTAAATGGAAATAGCCAAAGCAGCTGTTCCGGAGGAGATATGGACGGGAGTTCCACCAGCAAAGTCAAGCCCTCCAAGGATGTACGTCCACCCATTGGAGTTCCATGTCCAGCAAGCAATAGGGTCGTATACAAGCGTCGACCAAACGAAGACGAAAACGATGATGGGCCCCAGGTGTGCGCGCTCAGCGAAGGCACCGATAGCAATCATGGGGCTAAAAGGGCAAAGGAAGACGAGATTCCACTATCAGGTGGTGATAAATTGGCTGAGGTGAATACCAAAGACGTACGTGATTGCTGCGAACATGAGCTGGTAAACACAAAAGACGATGGCAGGAATTTTCGCGCTCCCAATCGACGGCTTCTCCAGAACACCTTTCAAACCGAAGTGTTCTACGGTGGTGCGATAAGCATTTGCGACCAGACAATACCTTAACACCAAGGGTACTCACGCAAATCTCCAATAAATGCACTGGCGGTGTCACTAAACGTGAGCGAAAAGCCCCAGAAGAACCACTGGTTGGAGCGAGTACACGAGGCATGATAAGCCTAGAGCACGGGTACGGGACATGCACCAAGCAAGCTACGCACCTGAAACGATGCTACTGCTAAAGTGACAACACTCAGATAGATCATAGTGAGCGCATTTTTCCTCCTAAAGAGTCGGAATGCCTATCAGTTGAGGCAATAAGCGCCGACATTGTTGAAAAGACTCGCCTGAGCAAGCCGGAGTAGAAGTATCCCAGGCCAGGAATCATAATCCAGACGAGCGCAGTGGATGCCAGGACCCATGCAATGTCTCCGGGGCTGTAGACTGCAGTGTCCTCCCCCTCGGGGTGCGCATTCATGGATCCAGCTGTAGTCAGAGGCATGTGTAAGTACTGGAGAAAGCCCCAATGTGTCTCGTGCCACATCCGCAAGTAGATGGCGGCGGCGTCGATGACATCCCGAAAGTGTGACTTACAGTCATCGTATGTGACGTTCACCATGGCTAGTCGCGCTAAAGCGCCGGCTGGTGCTTGGAAGCAGGGAAGGAGGGAGGTACGGTGGGGAGAATGAACGATGGTATCTCTGCCGTAGGTGTGCCGTGTGTATATATACCGGAGGTTAGAGTGATGTCTCCTATACAGCGGAATGATGGTGAGAAGCCTCAAACTGGTAACAGCCCAGCCCTTGTCGAATTGAGTTCTATTAAAGGCAGGTAGATAAGGCTCGGACTTCACCTTGGGCTCGTAGGAATCTTCAACAGCAGCAGGTAGACATCTAGGCATCCACCCTGCCCTCGTCGTAAACTCTCAGACTGATGCTGGTCTCCTCCGTTCGCCATCACTGGCGCCTGAACCAATATGGAGGCGCTGATTATAAAAACGCGACTTTGACTTGGAATTTGAATTTGAACGTAGATACCAGTTCTCGGATAGCGAGAAACGTCTCAGGGATTTATCTCTATCTCTTATTCATGACAATCGTTTTGCTTGGGCTTTTCTGTTTTGCTTGTGGGTGCACCTGGAGCACAGCTGTTCGAAACTTCTGCAAAGAAAGGTCCTCGAGTGTCGTCGAGGACTTCCATAGCTCCCGAAAAGAAGCTCGGGCTTAAGGTTTGGGATAACATGGGATGATTGAAGAGCTTCGGATTGAGATGACTGATGACTGCGTGTCACAGCGTGTTGAATTTCTGGCGGTTGGTGAGACAGTAGGTAGTCAGTGGTGGGTCTCCTTACGGTGTATATAGAAGCTCTGGGCTCACCATATGTCGTACGGCACGCCGAGGGGAAAGCAGTCCATTCACACTCGCATCAATCATTTTTGTCAGACTAGGAGAGCAACGACTAAAACCTGTTCGCAAGTTCACAAATCATTCAAGAGGTTGGGAACACACCGCATCCATGCCAGAAGCCTATCTAGTCATAGCCAAGATGGACAAGCTCCCGAACATCTGGACACTCAGGGAAAAAAATCTGAGCTAGGCTGTCGCTCGGAATTAAATGGTTGCGGCGTCTTGAACTTTCGGAAGATTTACAGCTACAGGGTTTGGCGCGAAGGATCTCCACAAGATGTTTCAATGCCTATCGTTGAAGGACATGGACTCAAGATATGAGGCGAAAAGAACTTGGTGCACTCGAGTGCAATCTTATCGCGCTTTGTTTGCTCTAAACGTCGTAGGTAATCTGTTCCCACACTGCTAAGCCGCAGTGTTTGACAGCTCAACACTAACTGCACCGCAACTTCTTGAATCTCTCTCTTTTTTAAGTTCGACCACGCGCAGTGTATACCTTCGGCCAATGGAAGCGGTATGGGCGCTGAAGAACGTCGCTTGGGAGGAATTGAATGGAAAGCCGGGTTCCAGAAACCTTTGCAGGGTCTACTTATCTATGTACGCCGGGAGGCGGGATGATTGGCTGATAAGTCGATAGCTGGCGGTCCCCCACATGTGATTTGCTTGGACGCCATGGGTACAATTTTCTGTATTTTGTCATCGTGTAAAGTCAATGGCTGACACTTGTCGTTAGGTTTTTTGGCCTCTGGGTGTTTGACGTCTCTAGTGGTAGTGGAATTGCGCACTAGTAGGACCACCTTATTCACCCTTTCTCACAGTCCGGAAAACTGGGCTGGTTCTTGTCAGATAGAGGTATCGGTTCGCTAGCCGTTCAGCGATAAGCCTCCCAGTTCCTTACAACTCGTGGAAACCGGTGTAAACAAGTCGACAAGGTTCATCAGGAAGCTATCGTGGCATCCGAATGGATTTATGCTCGATCCATCAGCGGCTTAACCAGATGCATCCAGTATCTTTTGGGAAACAAGGCCTCCAGATCTCTGGTCCCCCGCTCAGATTTCCTCCCGAAAGGGGCCTTTACCATTTTCTCCTCACTTTAAACTTGGCGCCCGACCAGAGGAATCCCTTTCCCCTCATCCCCCGACCCTACGAACTTCGGGGTGCCAGCATCCTTCTTCCTCAGGCGAAAGCCATCGGCTTACTAGGCTCTAAATCATGTCGTCTCGTACCGCTGCGGGAAGAAAGAAACTGTTGCAGCAGAAGGAGTCCAAGGAACAGAAGGAGCCCAAGGAAAGCAAGTCGCGTGGATTTTTCTCGAGGTCCAAGTCGGTCGCCCCTGCAGCGAGGAAGGAAAACGTCCAAACGTATCCATCTCCCCCACCCAGCAGTGCGAAGCTTTACCGTCCCACAGATATCCCTCGGCAGCGCGAGGTTCACGCCGAGTTACATGCTCCCCCCTCCCCAGACATTCGAGTGTCTCGCTCGGAAACTCCGCGAAACATCCAGCCTTTGCAGGGGTACCATGAATCTGCGTTTAGTTCGCCGCACTTCAAAGATTACGCTGGGGCCTATCCCTCTCCTCCAGATCAGTACCACGCTCTTCCCCGAAAACAATCCGCAGGTTTGGAGCCCTTGTCCAGTCAGGGATATGTGGTCAAAAAGGCCGCCTCGACCTCCAACATGCTCTCCCTCAACAACCAACCGCCGCCACCCAATCACCCCCACATATTCCTAGAGGCCAGTTACCAACCTCCGCCACCTCCGCGTCCCAGAAACGGTCGCCCCCTACCCAATAACCCAGTTAATGGGCAACCTCTTCATCCGTCTCCGTATCCCCCAGAGAAGATGCCTTCACCGTCGACCCCCCATCCGATCCTGCCTTCCCCGTCTAGATCCCCCATCCCTTATTCCGCTCCTTCCCCCCAATTCCCCGAAGTTGATTCCTTCCCTCAAGAACCAGCATTCCAAACATCATTGCTACTTCGACCTCCAGCAGCACCACGCGCTTCTCCATTAGATCTGCCTGATTATGGAGCACCATATCCTTCCCAGCCACCAATGCGTCCTCAGCTCCGGGTCACTGCTGAGCCCGAAGCCCCACAGTGGGACCCATCGTATCGTCCCTTGCAGAGGGAAAACATCAGACACTACCCGTCCCCGCCGCCCTCTGACATTGGCCTGGGTTCCGGACGTAACGGACGTTCGGGGTTGGATCCGTCAGGCTCGGGGCTAGGCAACGGAGGAGGTTGGTATGACAGAAATCTGGGGCCTCACGATGAGGAACCTGTCTCCCCGAGTGATTCCACCTATGTCCGACCCCGTGCTTTCAGCTCTACTGCATCCATAACCTCGAGTTCTTCACGGAGGTCAGATGGATCCCATGGATCACGCGGTCCAGAGTCTCCTGCCCCCGCGTTTGTCTTTCCTGGTTCGCGCTCCGCTGTCAAAGCCAAACTGTCGTCCTCGACCGGGAAGCCGAAGCTCAACTTCGCTGCGAAGAGGGCTAAATCGCGTGCCGGGCAGAATGCGGATGATGAGCCCGTTTCCCCTGCAGACAAGTCGCCAGTTTCGGGAGCGAATTCGCCTATGTTGCGGAATCAGACCTCCATGGGCCAGTCGATAAATTCGGGTTCTTCTGGATCTTCCAAAAATGGTGAAGGTAGCGGAACGAACAGTAACGCGTCTCATACGGGCCCTGTCACGCGACCTCGAAAAATGTCGACCGCCACCGCTGACACGACGAATACAAGTACCAGCTCCACCTCGAGTCGCTCCAATCCTGGGTTCGTATACCCGGGTGGTAGATCTCGTGCTCACCCGACCGCTGCTCCTCTCAGCCTCAAGTTCGGTAAGAAGGGCAGCAGCAAGCACTCCAGGAAGTCGTCCGGGTCGTCGAATGGGCGGACCAAATTTATGGGCATTACGATCAAGAAGAAGAAGTCGGTTTCTAGCATCCCTGATACCCCTCCCTCTCCACTTGCTCATACGCTCCTTTCCGGGTCTGAGTTCTCCAGCGACGATTATGAGGGATCGCAGATCGGCTCGACGACAAGTGGAGGAGGGCCTGCTGGACCTGCATTCGAGGCATATCGTGATCAACAAATATCTCCCGAACTTCGGATGCAAGAGCGGGTGAGGAGGATTAAATCGAGGATAGGAAGCTATCCCCTTGACCCCTACGATACGATATTGCTTGACAAGTAAGTTTTCTTTGCCCTTGCCTCCACCTCTCGCATTGACGGCGTTCAGCGACCGACATACTGGTGACCTTCTCAATCGGCTGAAGGGGACTGGCAATCCGAGCTTCTACGAATATGGCAACGATCCTCCTGCCACTGTTCTCGACCTCGGATGTGGCCAAGGGTACGCCATCATTCTGCTAATTTGTCATTCAGTTCGTGGTTCTTATTTTATATTGTAGGCACTGGGTGGTGGACGCCGCCATTGCATGGAAGGGACACGGTACCAAGGTGACCGGATACGATATGGTCGATATCTCGAAAGTGTTGCTACCTTGGGCGGTTAAGCAAGGAGTCGCCGACAACATTCGATTCGTTCGAGGAAACTTGTACGTTATTCTTGGACCTTTCTTTGCCCTTTCCTTACCTGACTTGGACTTTTTGTAGCCTCAAACAGCGACTGCCGTTCAGCGACAATTCATTCGATCTCGTGCGGATGTCGTCTCTGACGCTCGCCATCACTGCGGACGCCTGGATCTTTGTCTTCCAGGAAGTCTCCAGAGTTCTGACGATCGGTGGTCGTCTCGAATTGATCGACGATAGTATCATCTTCCCGTATGGAAAGCCGACGTCGCCATCAATGTCCCACCTCGCCGCCCCCTCTACTCCTCGACTGAATATGTTGGCACCTCGACTGGATATCAACATACCCTCTTCCGCCTTCTCTACCTTCTGCATTTATGACGACTCGGACCATCCCAATCCCGGTCTCGGATACTCACTCGACGACGAGGAAGAGGAAACCGATCTTCTCGACCTCTACCAGGTCAAAGAGGAGGGTGAAAGCGACCTAGATGATACAGCGACTCTCAGCGGCAGGGAGCCTGAGGCTCAAATCTATCGTGAGCCCGTACGGGCACACGATCCTCGTGAAACTCCTGTCCCCAGAAACCGAAGCCGAACTACTCAAGGGAGCACCCGCTGGCGATCCTGGACCCGACATGTGGCCACGTCCAGAGACTTGGAATCTCTCTTCGAACACATGCTGACCCACAAGTTTGGCATGCACATGAGGCCAGAAGAGTTTGTGTTGGATCTTATGAAGGACGTTTTTGGGCATGCGAGGGAGGTCCGCACGATGCACCTTTCGCTGGCGCCTCCTGACGTTGCTGTTGACGACGACGCACCTCGGGGACGCCGGGATGACTCTTCGAAGAGCCATGACCGGTATGGGAGTTTCGGAAGCAACTTCAAGCATATTCCTTCACCATCACCCGCGCGTACGGTCATGTCTCAGCGCATGGTTGGTACGCCACTATCCCGTTCGCCTGGTCTCGTGCTATCGCCTTCGACCTTCATTCCCATGACTCAACAAGAACTGGAGATCCATGCGTCAAAGCATCTACGGATGTTGCTTTCGTGCAAGAAGTTCTTGGTTGAGCATGCAATGGAAGCTACTGAGGATGAAGAGATTGATGAAGATTCGGTTTTGGAAGCTCTCTGGGAATACGAAGGGTACGTTGTCGCGTCTTCTATCTGTTAAGATTCAGCTTGAACTAACTATCCACCAGATTTCTTCGAGCGCGATTCAACCACCCACCTGATGACTATCGCGACAGAGATAAGTCACCATCTATCTCAGACGCTGCAAGTACTCGCGGTTCCATCATGTCAGTATCCTCTGACGGTCAGGACGCGATGTGGGAATACCAATCGTGAGTCGTTATCTTCATCTGTACCTCCCCAATCCCTCTTCTCGGGGGTTTTGGGGTGTTGCACCTTGTGCTTGGTTTAATTAGTTGCTAATATGGATTGTTCAAGGGAACTCCGACAACGCTTCGCTTGGCCACTTGATGGGGCCGACAGCCCGACAACGTCCAGATCTCAAATTACTCCCAGGATTGCATCCTCCAGTTCCGGTACCATTGACAATCTAGACTCGGCCAGCGCAACTGGGGGTGAGCCCCCTGCCGCCCCGAATGGGAATGGGCGCTCGTCCCCCGCGCCTAGCATTGCCCCACCATATTCACGTAGCGAGATGACGCATGTGCGCACGCTGCGTGTGTATGAGGCGATCAAGCTCGACGAGGCTATCTTTGGCATGGCAGCTTAATCTCGTATCTCCATCAGTCGGTAGCGGGGGCTTTTGCTCTTATCTCTCAAGCGTGGTTGTGCCTTGATCGCTGGTTTCACAACTTGTGGACACTAATTTATACTTTTTATCTATGTTAGAGAAAGCGAAAGCAAATATGTTGTATGACTCATTCATAGCATGTCCTTCAAATCCTTACGCTCTTTACAGCGTCTCTCGTCTGGTCTCCTTCCTCGTACCCTTCCATGTAACACCATTTTCTTCTGGCATTTGTAAATTTAGGACACCCCATTTTCTTACTTACGGCACTGCGCGTGTACATATCTCGGCTACCCTCATGTCAAGTTTTTTCCAGTGCTGCGCAGCGGCGGCGCTGACTTTGAACTTGTTGAACCAACAGCTGGGCTAGTGTCAAATCTTTGCGGTAACGAGACGGTTCACGCCCTTTTTCGCAGCCGTATTAGAGATCAGACCGAGCGCAACGGCTTGTCACACGGATTGTCTGCACTAAAAGGTTTTGTATGTATCAGTGACCCTTGTTTCACGGGCAGCCAGAAGCTGTGGGGCGCATCTTCGAATGTTCGATTTCGAAAACATGAGGGAAACGCGGGGAAAGGGCCGAGAGAGCGAGGCAGACAACGGTAACATTCTGATTGTCTTTTTAGTATGAATGAATTGATTTAGATTACGACGATCTCGTTAACGACACGGTCAACATCGACGTCGGTCTCTTTGTGGCGGACTGACGGTGGCGATGGCCTCTTTACTTACCGCATCTCGCGACTTGTGTACGATATCTACTGAGTGTTTCTCTACTTCAGGAAAAGTCCACTTTTTGACATACACCAGGAAGAAGCCAATAGTAACGCGATACAGTGGCGGTCTCGCACGTGCAAGAATATTCTTGGATGCATTGAGCGCCGCATAGCTGCGAGCAGAGCTCCAAAGTCTTACTGAGCCATGTTTTCTTCGTCATACACACCCACTATGAGGCACGATAGGTGATATCTGCGGCGCTGATCCAGCTCCTGTCACTCAAAATTAAGACGAGTACCATCAAAGCTACACGTTCCTGACTCCTTGCTCGTTCGTTCCTGTCCCGTCTTCTGTGACAGTATCAGCGTGCTGTACCTGTAAGAACACATTGATTCCGCCTCATTGCTCGAGAACGGGGTCGAGACTTGTGTTATGTTCTGCAAAGAGCGCTCGCGAGCAACACTCGTTATCTCGATAAGACCCAGAGCTGAAAGCGAGCATGTAGCGTCATGAGACATCCTACATCCTGTCTTTAGATACGCATTAAGTTCAGCTCCACACATTTACAGTGACACGGGCAGTGGTACCTGAAATCCTCGATAAGATTATGTCCTGGTAGTTCGGATGACGGTGACGATTCCGCCCGCCCTCAGAGTCCGAGTCTCGCAGTTTCAGACAGACAGACAGGCAGCTTTCTGACCGGAAGATAACTCTCCTCCCATGAGGCTGCTTTGACGTACTCCTCACGTTATCCATCCATCTATGTGCCAGACAAAGAAAACCCCGGTTTGGCCGATCAACAAGCGCCTAACTAGCGCTCATTGTTTGCCGCGATTTTGCCGTCACTTCCCTTTCTCGCGGCTACACGTGCACCATCACCGGGACCGGGAGGCAAAGGGTCTCGTGCTGTTCCTCGTAACACCGATAGATTCATCGACTGTTCGTACATGGGTCGTATGTAGTACATTATAAGGCCACCCGAATTACATACATGGAGAGATCTCAGAGGAATGAAAAAAGAAATAATAGAGATGGATGAGATGTGTGTTTGCTGTAGAGAAGATACTATATGTTTGAAGAGAAACGGAGAAGAAAAGAGGCAACAAATGAGGGCTGTATCGGAGAAAGGATGGGATGGGAGAAGAGTGTCTGACCCACAGGCTTCCCGAGACTCGAGGGTCTACGTATCGAGAAGGTGCAGATGATGATAGGCATGCTTGAAAAAAGATGAAGAGGGCGCGATGGAAACGCAGAGCGTTGGGTATATGTCGTAAATCGGAAGCAGCCTTACGAAAAGGCGCCCGAGTCGTGCGTGTAGAAGGGAAGGAATCAGAGCCTTGGAAGCATGACTTAGCCCTTCGTAATGTGGAGCCCAAAAGAATGTGGCAAAGTAGAAACCGATTATACCCAAGGAAATGCAGCGATACTGACAATGACGGTAGGAGATAACGAGCGTTATTGCAAGGTATGCACGTGATGAGGAAGCAAAGAAGCAGCAGACGGGTCCGAATCTTGCGGAATGCTCAAACTGCAAGTGCAAGACTAAAGGGGGAGAGGATCGTCCACATCGATGATCATGGCGCAGTGGAGAACCTCGACACCATGACTGCCACTGCGATAACTGCGCACCATCGCCACTTTTCCCATATTACCTGACGGAAAGTCCCAATCCATCCAGTGGCTGCGATTGCCCTGTTAGTACCCACTTCGTCGCCCTTCCCACGTGGAGATGGAGCATGTGGTGTTTGTTGGGCCAGAGGGAATGGCAGTGGGTGTGTTGCTGCAGCTGTCCCTAGTTGCGGGGAAGATGTGGCAGCTAGTGGATGTCCAGGTAGTGATGTAGACAGTTTCGGTTGAGATGGCGTCGATGAGACTGATGAAGGGGTTTCGGGCTTGCCGCGCTCTTTTTCTCCCATGTTGGGAAGGTCTTGCGGTTCGGGGGTACAATACTGTGGGAGAGAGTGCATTTAGGATTTAGAGCACATAGCGGACTGAAACATCGTCAGCTCACCTCCGGGAAAGCATCTCGGAACCTCGATTGAGTCAGATTCCAGCCGTGGCTGCGGACGGCAAAGGCTCTCTTGTGGGCGTCAGCTGAAGTTACTGAGCCTGTAGTCATTTCATCCGAAAGCATGAATGACAATAAGCCAGTTAAACTATGGTGCAAGTCATTAATTAGTAACGAAATGCGAATAATGAAGGGATCTAAAGAAGAACCAGTGAAGCGGGGGCGATCGAAGCGATGCTGACCCAACAGCCTTCACCGAGACCCGAGGGTTGTAGAGGAATGGAGCTCACATTGTTTGCACGCTCCAGGCTGGATTCCACTGAAAACGGAAAAAGAAGGCTGTCAGGACCAGACAACATTCCAAACGCAGCTGGACTCACGGTTCCGGGATGGAAATCCGACATGGAGAAGCAAATCTTTTTGTCGGGCTGGAAGCGTCCAGAGGGCGTGTACATCTGATCAAAAAGGTGCTTTCGTCAGGAGCCGGTCACACGCAGCACAACCAGGGGGACGCACCTTGATGCCAGGTGGTTTGAACGGGTACTCTGAGGGGAACAAGAGCACACCGTGGTACTCTCCTCCGGCGTATGGTGAGTCCGGTGGCCCTCTCTGCATGACAACGTCATTAATTGCTGCTTGGCCTCCAGCCGAAAAGTGGCTCTTACGATAAGATAATTCCCTAGAAATTGACCACCAAATGAATCCTCCAGACCTCAGCATGCAAAGAGAGGTGAAACGCACAAGTCAAGATGTTCTTCTCGTCCGGCGCTGCCCAAATGAATGGGGGCGGCTCCCTCTGCATCGCGGCATACTCTTTAGTAAGCTGTGGGGTAACAAAGGGGTCAACGATGAGCTCAGCGTCTTCAAAGGTAACAAGGGCATAACGTGAAGACTGACTCGTTTCTGAGCTGGTTTGCTGGCCATGGAGAGGAGAAATCGAGGACTTTGAGGTGGAGACGATGGGTGAGCGGGAAAGGTAAGCTGGATCACACAACACCTCAAAACAATTACAGGCTGTGCGTGTCCCGTGATGCGCAGTCACGTTTAGGAGTCTCCGGCAATCTTCCGGCAACAGAACTGAAACGTACGAGGAGGAAGGGGTTCGGTCGTTGCAACAGTTCAGCCATATAGTCGACTTATAACAATGAAACGCCACTTGGGTTCTGTCTTTTTTAATCAACGTGGCGAGTCCTCGGACTCGCAAATTCCCCATACCCATTTTTTGTGGCTCGCATGCTTTACTCCTTTGGCCCGCGGCGATACGAAACGGTCACGGTATGACGAGCTGGGAGCTCCAGTGCTACGATCCGGAGCGCATCAGTCTGCATCCCATCCGATCGCGACT
Source organism: Candolleomyces efflorescens (assembly GCA_027579765.1). Taxonomy (NCBI): domain Eukaryota; kingdom Fungi; phylum Basidiomycota; class Agaricomycetes; order Agaricales; family Psathyrellaceae; genus Candolleomyces; species Candolleomyces efflorescens. The sequence continues at coordinate 127,681 of JAMZDL010000069.1, forward strand.
AGGCCGGCGGGACCAGCACCTAGATTTTCTTCCGGCACGGGGAAGTAGTGATTTTCAGGGTTGAGCTCGAGCAAAGACTCCTCGGAGAACACAAACTCGCTAAATGGCCTCGGAGACACAATAGATACACGGCAAGTTTTCTACTCTTCTTTCAGCACGACCAAGTCAAAATTTACTGGTTTCCGAGCTCGTACGCGTATGCGACGGCGAGCTTGGTGTACTCCAAGGTATGGTCCCAGGAGAACCCATTGACGGTAATGGTGTCGCTAGCAGTGTGGATTACTCCGTTGGAGTTGGCAGGGTAGGTACCCTCGAAAGGCAACGCGGCGGGGTATCCTTGCCTATCCCAGCTAGCGTGGTCAGAGCATGCATATCCGCACTAGAGGTCACAAAAGCCATTGTCAATTCTATATCTGCATAACACAGTACTTGCGGGCACTCACAGGGTTGTTGATAGCCCAGTTCAACCTCGAGTAGGTGTCCACAAGAGCACCAATAAAGCTCGTCAAGTTGCTGTTGGTGAAATCCTGGTAATCCGGAGTACGACGTCAGCGCTCCAGAACAAGAGGATTTGTTAACAGAGTACGCACGGGCATCAAGCTAATGACCTCCGTCGATCCGGGCCTCACACTATCAAGGAAGAACCACTGTCAGGCTAGACACACACGCCAGAGCGAGGATTGACATACTAAGCAGTCATATCAAGCTGAAGCATGCCCTTGAGCTGGATGTTCTTGGCTTTGTAGTCCCTTGCGATCGCCTGAGAGCCCAACAAGCCAGCCTCTTCACCGGCATACCAGTGGAACTCGACGGGACCCTCGGGCTGGAAACCTGAGGTGACCAGAACACGGAAGGCTTCCAGCAGGTTCACGCTGCCACTACCATCGTCGTCTGCGCCAGGTGCACGACCAGAGGTATCACGAGAGTTGATCGAGTCCATATGGGCACCGAGCACGACGATGGGTGCTGCAGCATTTTTGCCAGGAATTTTGGCAACAATCGAGCTCTGCACGAAAGAGTGCGCGAAGAGGGAGACGGTGGCTTTGCTTGTGGGGTAGGTAGTCGCGATCTGTTAAAAGATGATACTTTCGTCAATATTTGGTGCACTGCCTCGAAACGGACACGTACCTGCTGAACTGTATCCCTGATCCAGACGGAGGCAGCAGCTCCGGTGGTCGACCGGTAGTAACGGTTATGGAAGCTGGTCAAATTCGCGAGGTATCCTTGCATGTTGGACAAAGAGATTCTCGCAATCAACGGAGTGACATCGGCCCGTCTCGAAGGGGGAGAATCTGCAAGAACGTCAATCTTCCGAGCCCCTCAGGTCACGAATGCAAACTTACAGGAAACCTGTCCCGCACGGAAGAGGGTGAACGACTCTCCTTCAAAAGGGTCATAGGTCTCCGTGACGTCGAACTATGCGTCACCCAGTTAGCATCGCCAATGAGCCTGGGGTGAGGTAACTCACGAAGTTCTTGTCGGCCCGAATCAACTCGAGCTTCTCGTCTTCCGTCATCCACACGGGCTCAGCGCCCTCTTCGTAGTCGATCAACCTCAAGCCCTGGGCAGACTTTTCGGCGATCTCATCCTCAGTTATGAGCGCCTGGCAAGTCACAGCAGCAGCAACGAAGGCCAGAAGAACTCTTCGCAGAAACAGTGTCATGGTGGTCGAAAGTCAAGGGGGAAGTGTTACAAGGGTTGATCGTTTCAGAGAGGAGTCGGAGCCGTCGTTGTGTTCGTTACCACGCAAATAGTAGCAAGTATAGCCAAGGATGAACCGAGCAAGGCGTAGCCGGGCGGCCCTACTTATGTACAACTGGCGCAGCAGTCGTGCCGATTGCGACAACAGGTACCAGGTGGTATCAGGTCTCGTAGCACCTGGTCGCAACGCTTCCACCAAGGCACACGGCCACACTGCAAGGTGGACGGGAAGCAGATGAATACGGAAGGAAACCTATCAGAGAACCGAGGCACCTTATGCCCCACACTTCCATTGGTTCCTTTTGAGAATGCGAAGAAAATGAGCAATGTGCAGCGCACAAATGATCTCGACGATAGACTCACGAATGACCATGGAGACATGTGGACTTGTGACCAAAGTTGCCACACCTGTTGCGTTATCGGCCAAGAAGGTTCGACTACAAGGCTGTTCAGGGCTTCTTTTGCCTTTGCGAAGTATGGTGAACGCATTGTAACGGCGTGAGTCAACGAGTATTAACGCCTTATTGTTTCCTCGCCTTTACGGAGGCTTAGTGTTGCATTCTGCGCAGCGGAATAAGCCATGCGAAGAGGTGTCGGTGTCGCCATTGGGGAAAAGAAGCAGCTGATGGTGCCAAGGATTTTCCATGTTGCATTCGGTGGTCGGGAGGGCGAAAGAAATTGAACGGGTGTCGAAAACAATGTATCTTGTCTTGAGGTTTGGGTAGTGTATGCACTTAGGCGTACTTATTGAAATTGGCTGGAATGCTAGTGAATGAATCAGAATGATTGAGGTCAACCACGGACTTGGACTGTCACTCGAGCAGCGAGCAGCAATTCCCCGAACGCCACGGTTAATAAGGTTAGGGTTCGCTTGGCACCCACGTCCTCCCGCTCGTACCTCATCAACACAGGGCATGAGCACAGATGAGCACACTTGCTCGTACCTGATGAAGGCGGATGCATTGACTAGACCCAAGAGGCAACGCGGGAGCGTTTATGATAAGAGGAATCTATTGAATACAAAACGAGTCGAGTGCTACAGCTACAGCGTGTTTCCGATGACTTGAGTACTAAGGGTAAAATGACAGTCATAGGGTAATGATAAAGTAAGAAATGAAGAACGTGCATGTAGGGTTTATTTTGTTGACAGAGACAGCAGCTCCACAGACGCCCCTGGTGAAAGCTATCTCGAATTGCGAGGGCTGCCCCCGTTGGACATCATCGAACGCGATTGCCAGGTATCTTGACGGGTTTGAAGGCCTTTCAGCAGCTTGATCAACACCGCTTTAAGCTGCGGCATGAACTGGGCTAGGGCCTCTGGTGTCGGTTCCTCCGCAAGACACTGCTCAAGCACCGTCCGCATCTCATGGGGAACGGAGTGGAGGTCACTGCACAGTAGAAGAGCATAACCGTCAGCTCAGTTTGCAATAATCGAGTTCTGGGGTAACGCACCTCAAATCAATCTGGTGATACGCGAATGCAGCAATCGTAGCATTGAACTCTGTCCCAATCTGCACGTATACATCGCTGACTTGGGTATCCGTTGCTCGACCAAAACTCCAATCTTCTAGTACTTCTTGTAGTTGTTTAGTGGAGGCCAGCAGGCTGTGAACGGCTTTGGGGACGTCTCCCTGTACCTACGACTGAAATCAATAACTGGTCCCGGAAACGCCATGCAATGCCCGAACTCACCGACGCTCGATATCCATACCCGACACTATGATGACTATGTGCACTCGTCGAAGAGCTTCTCGAAGGCGTATTAGATTCTGAATATCCCGAATACATGGTCAAGCACGCGTTCACAGGTGTCGTTGTCGTGGCAATGAAGCGATGGAGCCAGAGAAAGAGAAGGTGCTTGGAAACAAACTGAGGGCGCCGCCTTTATCACAAGCTGGTCTAGGCTGAGCTTTAGAATGGCCCTCCAACCCAGTCCAATATAAAGGGCGGCAAATTCCCAATGCTGTTCATCCCTTAGGCAAATTAAATGGAACCTGCCAGGCTTGGTTTGTCCAAGGAGGAAAATGGTGGTTCTGCGTAGAAAAAGGTGTGCAACCTGCCCAAAGCCGCAAAACCATTAGAACACAGCCCCCGCTCGCCTTGCCATTTGTGGCCCTCGGGAGCTACCGAAGGTACCGATTGCCCCTGCTCGCCCTGACCATATTTCTTTCCAAGGATCGCCTGGTGAATTTTCAGAATAGATGGTCGACCATTCACTTTGTCATGGATTCGAAAGGAATTTCTATATGACACAACGCCGCTGTCAAAGTTTCAATTGTCAAGGAGATCTTCATGCAAAGACCGTTCATGTCAATGGCCTGGAGTCATCGGCTAGGCAGAGTCAGCGAGAAGATCGGAGGGGTTTACAGCAAGGGAATGAGTCCCTAGCACGAGGCCCAAACCGTCTCACAAGGTAGAGGTTACACAAGGTTAGAGGGGAACCTATTAGGTCGGCGAGGTCAGGGTGCCGTGACTAAGGAACGCTCGGAAGAATCGTTTCGTGTAACCGACAGCTACGAATTAGTACATACATCCATTGAGAGCAGAACCCTATAAGTCAAAGTCCACAGCAGTATACAAACATACAACATCTGAAGACGGCTAGATTGTTTATGGTGCCAGCTCGCTAAAAAGACAACATCGGGTGAAAGCTTGTTTGACCCGCTTCCGTAGTAGAAAGGAAAAGAGCACCACCGTACCGCATCGGAGGCATAGTAGAGCCCCCTCCATCCTAGCATTGAGAAATTGACCGATACATCCTCCACCCACGACACAATGCAACCCTAATTGTTGACTGACTATCCCGCAAATCCTGACAGGACGACGCCTAACCACCTCGCGTCTTCTTCGCGAAAAGTTCATCCAATCGCGCATCGATATCCACCTCATCCTCAGCCTCCGATCGCTCCTGCGAAACCGTCCTCGTCACCTCCCCACTTCCACTAGGCCGCCTCGGCATCGTCAAAAGATCGACGCCCAGGTCACTTGGTCTGTTATCGTGACCAAGCCTCCTCGAAGAATAAGTCGCAGGCGGCGGTGTGATCGGCGTCGCTCCGGTCGAAGAGTCGTGGCTTGGACTAGGTGTCGACAGCAGTAAGCTACCAGTCGGAGGAGTGTTATCTATGGCACTATAACTCGATGATTCTCCAATCGGGGTCCGAATCTTCGTATCTTGTGATGCACCACCCCGATTTCGACTCCCAGAAGCCAGCGACGGTGAATTCGAAGACGACGCAGGACCTGAGGAGAGGGCACTCAACCCTTTCATCAAATCATCCATAGAAACCTGCGGCGAGTGTCCTGCCTTGTACGACGAGGATGGGGATTTAGGCTTTGCACCTTTCCGAGCGGGAGCGGATAGCAAAGGGCTGTGGTAGTCGTGACTTTCAGAAGGTACTAGCCCAAACTCCGTACTCCCACTAGCCGTACTGGACGTTCTGAGCAAGGGTATTGCCTCGGAGTCTATGACTTCGAAACTGGCGTTAGGACTTGCATTGGTGCTACTACCAAACGTGCTGGAACTTGCAAATGGCGAACCACCATCATCGTCGTGGCGGGTACGTACAGGAGAAGGTGGGATCAAAGACGTCGATACGGTTTCTAGACCCTCTAGTAGCTCCGGTGGGCGTGGTGGCAAAGGGGGAGGCAGGTAAATGGGAGAGTGAGCTGCTTCCGACATTGTTGAGGTTGTGATTTTGGGGGTGAGCAGTGGGGGCGGAGGCGGAGGCGGGACGAAAGGTGTTACGATGGATATCGACGGCTTCTTGGAGACCTGTGGAGGAGGAGGCGGCGGGGGCGGAGCTCTCCGAAGAGATCCACGAGGTGAGAGCGCTCTCGGTGGAAGTGAAGGGTTAGGAGAGGTTAGAGTCGACAGTGTTTGAGGTGTTGGTGGAATTTTGGTGATGCCTATGGTAGTCGAGGACTGTGTTAATGACGTGTGCGAGGAGGAAGCCTCCGAGATTTCATATGCGTGTTTTGCGCGAATTGTATCCTGCTTGTCTCGGTGGGGCACGGCTTCCGGCCTTTGTTGCTTTGTGCCTTCGCGAACGACCTCCGGTACAGCCTTAACGCCCTCAGACCTGCCACGCTTGTGCTTTGCCTGCGTCAGCGAATGCCCACTGGCTGAGGGAGCCGTTTCCTCGTCCTCCTCTTCGATTCTCTTCATCATTTCGATCGAGAACTGCGTCGCACTATCTCTTCCTAGAGATTGCACACTCTCGGGTGTGGTAGTCCTTTGAATGTTCAACGATGATGGTGTAGGTCGGATAGGAGGTAGAACCGCCGCCTTCGCACCGAAATTGACAGCGGCGAATATAGTGTCTGGCACACCTCCACCTCCCTCCTCGGAGCCATCTTCATCGCTCCGTTTCCCTATGCTGTCGGCATCCGAATCTTCATCGCGCACGGTAGCTCGTCGGGAACCCGAAAACGGCACTCCCGGGGGTTGATTCGTTGGTTCAGCCTGCTGCATTGACCCCTTCTCATTCGCGTGCCTCAACGTCCCGGACCGGTCATGCTGAGGTTGACCTGCGCCCTCTCCTGGCGGGCGATAGGAAGCAAGTGGTGGGGCTTGGGGTTGCTGACCCGAGGCCGGATATGTTTGGCTAGGAGGCTGATAGCCGTACTCTCCTGCACATTTTCGATCTTCTTCCTCTATTGCAGCCTTTTCCTCGATCCACCCGTCAATCCGCGTTCTCCATGCTCTGTCCATTCGTTGTCCATATCGTTGGAATGTGGAAACAATGAGAATGCCATAGATGAGGCCTAGTGCAAGGATGGCGGAGACGATACCACGCATAATCATCATGTGCTTCTCGGCAACAGGTGTCGGAGTCAGGGAAGGATCTGAGGCGTCTTTCTCGGGAAAGCCTGTGCGCCAAACGAAAGCCATGATACAGCAAATGAAGAGTAAGAGAGACCTTGTAACCAAGAATTGAGCTCGAAAATCATTTGGTGGAGTGTGGAGACGGCTTACCATGCGAGATACACTGCAGGCATAGCCAACATCACCCACACATTCCAATAGAATACCGTCCGTGATTTCTTCGCCTCCTGAAATCTGGAATTAATTACAAGCAACAACAGGAGAAAGGTTTCAAGTGACCGACCAGAGCCCACTCAGCCGCCTTGTACGGCTTCCTCATCGTTCCAAACCGAATAATATACATGCATCCATACAACAAACTGACCAAGGCGCAGACCAACGACGATAAAGCAAAGTATCGCGTGAACGGATCTTTTCCAGCTTCGTCGATCTGCAGGATAGTCAAAATTGCACTAAATGCATATCATCTGAGCACCGTCTTTAACGCGTGGCGGAAGGATACTACACACCTGAGCAATAACACCGAAATGAGGTTAAACGTCTTCCACTCCCTCAACAGGTTGTTGATGAATTCTTCCCAAGTGTGTTTCAAACTCTCGTAGGCAGGGGGCATCTTGATCCTCCCGCTACCCTCGAAAAACCCGTAATGTGCCATATGAGTATGAGGTGCGGTATTGAGGTTCTTCGAAGCCAGCTCGAGCGCCATCTTCTTGAGATCGTTCAAGCTGAGATCAGCTTCCTCGAAAATCCTCGCAACACGGGAGAAGTAGAGCGAAGGCAGCCGGAGCAGTACGTGGTGGTACAGGACCCTAGGAATCCTCTTGCTCACAAGAACAGCAATATCCACTTTGCTAGGTACTTGAGTCGAGGATGATTCCGACGGCGTGACTTCATGGTAAGCTTGCGATCCGTCAAACTTGTACGTGTTCCTCCTCTTCTTGCGGCGCAAAAGGCGGAGAGGGAGGATAATGGGGAGACAGAGGATGATCCCGACGAACGCAAAGAATGAGACGGTCTTTTCCCACCATTTTTGGTCCTTGTCGCCAAAATCGGGAGATACCTGGAGTTCGAGTTGCTCGTTTCCTGCATCTCCATATCCTGAAGGAGGATGATAGGGAACGGGCCCGTAGGGGGCCGAGTATTCTTCATACGGGTGGTACGAAAGCCTATTTGGCCTGGTGAACGGCTCGTCCTCGGGAGGTAGATGGGTGTTAGTCTGGGAAGGCTCCGTCCACTCCGTAATCGCGGTGAGAGGTGGAGCGGGATACGAAGAACTTCGGTCTTCAAGCCCCGGCGCAAACGTGGTCCGACCAAAGTCATTCATTACAAGGCTATGCCTAGAAGGCTCGTGACCGGGCGGAGGGGTGCCGGTAGGAGAAAGCGGAGTAAGCCGTGGGGGCGGCGTGGCCGATGAAGTCATATCAGCATTGCTGTTCACGGGAGGAGGGTAGCCGTGGTTGTACTCATTGAAACGCTGAGGGAGGGGGGGTGGAGTCGGCGAGTATCCTGCTAATTGTGCAAGGAGCTGTGGCGGAGGATAAATCGGCGCTTGGGGTCGCTTAGCGGGCACGGATGAAGATCCAGTTTGCTGTGGTTGTATGGGTGATTGAGCAGCATGGTAGGAGTGAAGTGAGAGGGGCCGGGGAGCGGACTGGTATGCTTGACTCGGAGGTTGAGAAGCAGCCGATGCAGGCGGCTGGTGGACATATGATTGCGGAGGTTGGAAGGAAGTCGGTGAAGGGGCGCTAGGCTGAGCACCAAGGGGTGGAGGTGGATCGAGGCGCGGTGGAGCAGCAGGAGTGTAGCCCGTAGGATACGCATCAATGTTGTCGAAAGTCAAGTCATCTGGAATCTCGTCGCGCTTCTTCCCAAGCCTTGCTTTCTTGAAGGGGTCATTTGCAACGAAACCTTTTGACGCCTGGCGTACCGGCCGTCGCAGGTTGCGGGTCGCTCCTTCGCCATCGGGTTGTTGCCATTTCGAGTTCTCGCTGAAGGGGAGCCTCCCTTCATCATAGACATGGAATGGGTTGCGATAATACCTCGCAGAAGCAACTGAATTCATCCTTGAAGGTACTCCATACCCCTGCTGGGCGAAGGGTAAGGGGACTGCAGGCTCAGAGCCGCCATAGATGGAGACATTGTCCCTTCGGAATGTGGGCGCTGAGTTGATGTAGGCGCCAAATGCGTCATTGACTGCTGGAGGAGGAACGAAGCCCTGAGGCCCAGGTCTTGCATCGTAGCTTCCACCAGCTGAGTACATGGGACGGCTTGGCGCTGGTGATGTATACGATCTCCCTATTGATAGCGCACGCAATGCTATCAGCACACTCAGGAAACGACAGGCTCAATGAAATCGCACCTTGAGGTCCATCGCTACTTGGGTTTGGCTGGCTCGCCATTCCTGTTCAGAGGGCGTTGCCACCGTCGTCGTCGTGCGTGGAAGAAAATAGAACGGTGCGGTTTGACAGCCATCTTTCTCATTTGGGTGCCACGGCCTGATGGTGCTCTGAACATGATAAGCGCCGTGAATTCGGAAAACATATGGAAAACATACCGGATAGGCTGGCCAACTGTGACGGGCTGGGACGAAGGGGTGAAGGAGAGCCTCGATGCACGGCGAATTCCGAGCTGTCGCCGTCGTTGTCGGTGATGGAGGACGTGACGAGGAAGCATATCCATGGTGTGAGAAACGGTGCCAGCCGCGAATAAGCTTGGGGCTTGACGTCAAGGACCCGCGTTTCCTTCTGACCCGCATCATCTCATCGTCGACGCTATTGTTCCATGGCTGCCTGTCTACGGTTTACCAGAAGGGTACGATTTACACGACTTCATGTCAAATTACTGACCTGCTAATACCCTCTCCAACAGGTCTGGAAGTCTTTCCTTGATAACAAAGGTACAGACCCATCAGGGTTTGGTCGAGCAGCCTGTCTCGACTCTAGCTGACCCTCTGAACCTAGGGCATGATGCGCAGTGCTTTCCAAACGTACATATCAACGTTGCTCTCGACATTCCATTTCACGTTGACATACCATGAAGTTCTAATTCCAGCTAGTGGTAACGCGTGCCGTTCCAGGAACGGTGGAAGCAACGTTGAAAGTGGAGCAATATAACAGTACGTTTTCGCCTCCAATTTCCTTTCTTTGGTGCGCTAAACACTCTTGAACGATAGCCAACCGTGTAGGGGTATGTCCGATCCCTTTCCTTCCAGCCGCTACCTGACCGAATGACCTACTTGTCTGTGTGTACTAGACGGGTGAGCCCAAGGTCGACTTTCTCCCCATGACTTTGCTCAAGTATCATCTTCAGTCCATGGTGGCCTCATCCTCTCCCTCACGGACACTCTCGGCTCTCTGGCCGTCGCATCCAAGGGTCATTACATGACAGGAGTTTCCACTGACATCGGGACCTCCTTTGTACGCCCGGCTGGCCGAGTCGGGGACGTCTTGCACGCAAAGGCGGCGCTGACAGGCATCGGTGTGTCGGGATTTCGTTTTCCTCATGGCTTCTCCCAAAACTCAATCCATACGCTACTCCAGGTAAACAACTTGCCTATACCCGAGTTGACTTTACAAACCCTGCAGGGGAGCTTGTGGCTTATGGCTGTACGTCCGTCTTCTCCACTTTCCTCCCTTCACCGTGGTGATCTGTTCCGTGCTTAGACCATACAAAGTATGTTGGAAAGTCGTCGAACCACCATGTATGTTATTTCCATACCCTGACCTTCAACATGCTTGCTGAATGCCTACCAGGAGAATGTCAAATTCACAGAAGATGGCGAGAAGCTGGTCGAGGGCAACGATGTCGAGTAGGCAAATAGCTCCATAGACGATGTGTTCACCTTGCGGCACACCATGAAATGACAATCTAGATGCTTAGCTAGAATACAACGTGTATCCGCGCCATCGTAGTTTCAACGCTCGAAAGACCCAGTGTGCCTCTGAATTCTCCTTTGGTCCTCGTCGTTGCAGACTCGCAGTCCTTCGCTGCTGATCACCAATAATGGCGAATGGAGGGCACTCCCTCGTTGACGTTTCCCATCCATCTCGACGCCGCCTAGTCTCCCGTAGCCAAATCTCAAGACACCATAGTGGTAGCACAACATCGTTCATATTCATAAATAACCTATATCTAGGTCTGTACATACACAGGGGGGGAACGATGCCCGACCTATCTGGCATAACGAACTAATCATCATCATAATACACTCAAAAAGAAACGTTCAGAACAAAGATCTACAAATGCGATGAAAAGGAAAGCAAAACAAAACAACGAAAGCGATAGGGAAAGTGAGCAAGTACATAGCGATAAAAAGACAAGGCGGGCAAGAATCGTTACAATCAAGTGAGTGGATGACGTCACAAACATAAAAAGACATAAAAACATAAAAAATCGTCCGTGCGTTCGCCTGGTACTAAGTAAAGGCGGGGAAGAGGAAAGCGAGCAAAGGCTTGGAATCCTACACCTCCTCACAAGCCTCGACCCAAACGATCGCACCGCCCTCGGACGCACTAGGATCCATGATACACGAAAAATGGGTGGTCTCGTTCCGGAGTGGGTAAGTCCGCAACCAAGTTTTGATATCCTCCACTTCCACTTTACCACGGGTGGTGGCTTGGATTTTAGTTGGAGGAGCTGCTAAAGGTGGAGAGGAAGCCAGAGGAACCTGACGCGAGGGAGAGGGTGCTTCCCTGCCGACCGCTAGTTCGTATTCGGGTTCGGATTCCTCTGCGAGGTCCAAGCTCTTCACTGCCATCCCCTCTTCCTGCTCCTTCTCCTCGACCCGTTCAACACACTCCTGGTACAACCTCTCCACGCACGCCTTCCTCTGCATACTACTCTCCATGATCTTCCGCGCCACACCGCTCCTCTCAATACCATCCCCATCATCGTCGAACCCGTGTTGACGCAAAATCTCATTCCACGAAGGCGACTGAGGGGAATTGACGAGGGTTTCGAGTGGTCTATCGTGGTTGGTCACGGCTAGGAATGTGTCGGAGCGGTAGGTCGCGGGGATAGTGGGAGTGTTAGTGGGAGCGGGCCTGGGGGGAGCTGGGCTCCCGGAGGGGCTTTTAGATGAAGGTGGACGACTCTGACGCTTGACGAGGTCGTTTTCGATGATCAAAACCTCGTCTGTACTACAGAACGTCAAATAACTAGGACTCCCTCCCTCGCTCTGGAACCGATCCTGCACTTCATCCAAGGATGGTGCGGGTCCAGGTGATAGAAGGAGTGATCGCAATTGCGAGGCGATGGAGGGGCGGAGGCCGAAGAGGAGTAAGAGTTGGTGGAATCGATAGCGGAACGAAGATGATGATTTGGAAGGTTTGGATGGTTTTGACGCTTCATCGGAGGACGTTGGTACGGACGGGGGTGTAGTCAAGAACCTCAACCGATAATTCATCGACATCGACAACCCCTCCCTGACCCCAGTCAAAGTCCCAACATAGCCAGCATACGTTACAGCGCGGGCTACGACTTTCCCGTCGCGCACGTATTGGACTTGGATGAGTAGGTCGCGGAGGGAATCCATTTCCCAGTCCAAACCCCGGAAATGGAGCATCGTCGTGTCGGATGGTGTGCGTTGCGCTTTTACGCCCCCACTCACACATCCACAGAATAAGTCGAGGAAGGTGTTTAAGCCTACGACTTCCTCCAGTTTCATCCCAGAAGCTTTGTGGATCCCCTTGATCTCCTCGCTCTCCTCTTTACTGTACACCCTCCGTAGCACCATCTTGGCGAGAACGCGCACGGCGCCTCGTTTCAAGGTGCTAAAGGGGAAGGGAAGCTGGCGATCGCTGGTAGCGAGTTCGAGCACAGCGTGGTAGAGATGGGTAAACTCTGCGAGTGAATCTCGGAAGTCGTGGCATATCTGCGTGTAGCGTTTCGCCGGCGGCAGGGAGAGGTCGACGGTGTACAAAGGGAGTTGGGATGAGCGGATACGAATCCGCGGGGCGCGCGGAGGAGAGTGCTGATGGAACATGGAGGTGGACGAGTTGGGCGAAGTGGCTTGCTCGCACTGGGGAGGCGCTTCCTCCAGCGAGTCTAGCGTGGAAGTCGATGGCGTTCGCATTTTCTTTTGGATTTATGAGAATTTGTCGCAAAATATGAAGAGTGGCGCTCACCTGAAACAAACAGCAGGTTGGGCTCAAGGTTCAGCTATTGTGGGTCGCTCGATGCCAGCTTTCATCGCTGTGCGAAAGAAGAGAGCCAAAGCAGAGAGGGACACCCATGCCCCCCACAAATAGAACATTGATGTGGAAGCTTGCAGAGGTGCCAAGCGAGCCCGCTTCGATCTGGGTTGACGCCATCAAATCTCGACTGATTTCCGCGCCTGATGCTGTCATCTCAATTATGTTGCGGGAGACGGAAGGGAATGTCACGGTGGAAGGTCGCAAGCGCTTTCTGGACAAGTGAAAGCTCCAGGTAATTGCGAGAACTCTTCCAAGGATATTGAAGAAAAGAGCTCAGCTTTTACCGACGTCCTTCGAGTTCCTCGGGTCCCTTGTATCAACCTTTGGCCTAGGCCATCCTATATCACTCGGCTACTAGTCTCCTGTCTCTGTCTGGAGGGTCCGAAGCTCCATGCAAGTGCCCAAATCCACCTTCTCAAACAGACATTTCCCATTATTGATACATCATACCGTAAATACCCACTCGGCACCCTTCCCTGTCCTCGTAACAACCCTACAATCCCACTGAGCTCGCTTCCGACCTTCGCCTCAACAAAACTTTCACTCGAGGGTCGGGCATACAATTATTCCCGATCCACAAATTCCTCGGTCTCTGAGTCGTCTTCAACCCCTCCGACCCAGGAAGCTTCATATCATACTTGATCACCAAATATGCCATCATCAGCTTCATCTCCTGCGCGGCAAGGTATCTTCCGGGACACGCGTGTCTCCCATGCCCAAACGTCAAGATGTTCGGAGAAGTGGTGGTGATAACCCATTGACGGCCTGTCTCTTTCTGGATTTTCATAAACCTATAAGGATCGAACGTGTCTGGGTCCTCTCCAGACCAAACATCTCTGTCAAAGTGGGCATCTAGGAAGTTGGCTGCGAGCATCGTGCCTTTGGGGATGAATACACCCTCCGAAGAGTCCGTATCGCTCTCTGAGGACCCGGACAGTTTCAAGGTGAAGTCGGAGGTTGCGAGTCTGTTGCCTAGAACTTGATTTATGAGAGTGTAGACGTGTTAGAGTCGGGTAAGCGGTTTAGAAGATGTGACGTATACGTACTGGCAGCGACAACGTCTACTCTCTGACTTTCCTTCATGAAACTGTCTAAAAACACCATTTTGTCCATGGCAGCTTTCGTCCACCCTTCTTCCTGGATACACCTATCACATTCTTCGCGGATAGGCTCGATATATTGGGGGTGTGCCAGGAGAGTCAGCATAGCGTTTGTGAATGTCTGATTTCGTTAGACTTTTAGCGAAGAGATGTTCAAGGAAGGCAACTCACGAGCGATGTCGTATGTATAGATCCAAAATTCGTCGACATCATTCGAAGTATAACGTCCCTGTCAGGCTTGTTATACTTCCGTGCAGTGTCCATGAGCCATGACAAAAAGTCAAACTAGAATTCCAAACCAGTCAGAAAAATTGAGGGGTTGGAATGGAATGGATCCCAAGTGTACGTACAGGCTTCTCGTACCCTGCACCAAACTCCTCTTCTTCCTTCCTCCTCTCATCGATCAACGGTTGAGTAAACGCCGTGATCTGTTTGACTCGTTTGGGAATGGGCGAAACGAGCCTGTTGACGAGACTGCGAGAACGAAAAGGGGTGTCTCGTAAATTCCTGCAGCTAGAAGTCGAATGCTATGGTTACTTACTTTCGGATGAAAGCTGGTACAGCGAGCAAGACGTGCGACATGACGACCACTTCCACAGCAAAATCGATATTGGTATTGATATATTTCTCATTTCGACCTTCAACGAGTCAGTCAAACCATCAGTATACCTGCAGTCATATAGTGAAAGACTACTCACAAAGAGGCAACCCCACTAGAATCCGGTTGCTCACTCTCCCAACGATGCTCATGATAGGTCTCGAAATCGTGAACGACTTCCATCCTGTACGGAACGATAGCTCCAGTTTAGCTAGAATCATCGAAAGGTATTCATTCACTCACCATCTTCGTTGTTGTTGAAAGGGAAAGCCTCGTCGAATGCGAGGATGGCTTCATCGTGCACGAGCGGTACCAAATCGCCCAGAGACCGATTCAACGTATTGACGATGACGGGTATCTGGAGGTTGTCGCCGATCTCGTCGGTGTGGAGTGTCAATTCCGCTTGGAGGAACTGCAGGTAGGCATTAATCAGGTTGATTTCGAATGCAGAGATACCGGGGAGGGAACGAATCGGTGAGATTGTACGACGTGAACCATCGCAGGGAGTAAACGCACCTCGTTCACAGCTTGCTGCGATGATAGATATTTATCCGGAGCGCGAACGATATCAGCGTAGTATTTCGATTGTGCAGGGAGGACCGTCCATCGAGAAAAGCCTGGTAACTTGACGAGTTTCGTGTTGGGTGGGATCTAATTTGCATCGGCATGCATCATGCACATTTGATGAGCCAATGATAGAATGTGGAATTATATGTTGTTATGTGTGTCAGGGATGCCCACGAGCACCTCAATAGCGAGGACCAGCACACGCATGCGCACCTTCGCCCATTCTCTCTTCAGAAACCCAGGTGGGTCGATCTGGAACCGGAGCGCAGACCAGTAGGATAAGATTAGGTTCTCGTATCCGAGACTTGGGATGTGTGCGAGCTGTCATAGTATCCGTATCATAAATAAGCATTCAGACAGTCGAATACATGGGAGCAGTGTCGAAATTACACACACCTTCTTAGTCTCCCCAAACGTCCATGCCAAAAAGTAAACGTATCCAAGACTCAAGACGATGAGGACCGTCGAGGACGAGGTCAAAGTCTCCGACAAGAGGACGGGAGCACTCGTACTCGTAGTCATATCAAGCACCGAAGCAACGAGTCCAGGTTCAAGAAGGAGAGGTGATCGTTTCAGCGAATGAGACCAAGGCGCAGATGAATTCCGTGTGAGTAAAGTTATGTCGTCGGAGTCCCCGGCGATGATGACGATAGACGGTTTAGCAACAGAAGCACGGGCCGTACCCAGTTCGCTGTTCGTCTGCGTGACTGTTTGGATGGAGTTGTGGGGGCTCCAGTTCTAACATTAGTTGCTGTATGTATGCAGGGTTAACGGCAGTGTGGTCTCCTGCCGCTTTGATCAATCGTTTGACAGATTCCTGATATGCTGGACTAGAAGGGAACGTGCATGATGATCTCTGCGACAGGTGCAACATATTGTGCAGACCTCACGAGACACAGAGGCAGGTTATGGGGGGTTGTTGTTGGAAAGCGCAAAGTGGACAAAGCAAAGCGCCTAACGTTCGGCGCCCTCAGTGAACCAGAGCGCGGGAATTTGCCGCGATTGGCCGAAGAATCGGGCTGATTTCTGACCACTTCTACTTCTTGACCATGTACTCTGGAGAGCGTATTTGTTCAAGGCGAGATTTTGGCCGGTAGATCTTTGGAACAGCTTCGGGTAGAATGGTCTTTTACGCCACTCAAGACTGTCAAGCGGTCCCCAGCTAGTAGAATCGACTTTATCTTTTACAGACAGCAAGCTGATGCACCTTTCTGAATGTCGACCAAGATCGACAAGCAAAAGTTGGCAGCGCAAGACAACTAGAATAAGCTTCTTCCTTCGGGCAACCGTCCTTCTCATCTCACCCCACTTCCTCATCGCGTTCTGGATACAACTGCATCATATTTGGCTCTAATTTGATTGAGGTATCTAACGATTACAAAGGTGACGATTCTACCCTGAGTCAATGACCTCCGGATCCAGCCCTCCGCCTCAACAAAACCTTCACTCGAGGGTCGGTCACACAGTGGTTCCCAACCCACATATTCTTGGGTCTCTGAGGCGTCTTCTCTGAGCCAGGCAACTTCATATCATACCTGATGACCAAGTACGCCATCATCAGCTTCATCTCCTGCGCGGCGAGGTACCTTCCGGGACACGCGTGCCTCCCATGTCCAAACGTCAGAATGTTTGGAGAAGTGGTGGTGATCGCCCATTGACGGCCTGTTTCCTTTTGCAGATTCATGAACCTATAGGGATCGAAGGCGTGTGGGTCCTCTCCAGCCCAGGCATTTTTGTCAAAGTGCGCATCGAGGTAGTTGCCAGCTAGCATTGTGCCCTTTGGGATGAAGACGCCCTCGGGAGCGTCGCCGTCGCCTTGCGAGGAAAGCTGGAGCGTAAAGTCGCAGACTGCAAGCCTGTTGCTTAGGACTGTTGCTGCTGTGAGCGCCCGCTCAGACTTGAAGAAATGGGGGATACGTACTGGCAGCGACAACATCGACCCGTTGACTCTCCTTCATGAAGCTTTCCAAGAACACCATCTTGTCAAGGGCCGCCTTTGACCACCCTTCCTCTTGGATACACCGCTCGCATTCTTCCCGAATCGTCTCGATGTATTGGGGGTGTGCGAGGAGGGTTAGCCAAGCGTTGCTTAACGTCTAGTTGGAATAGTCAGCGAGGGTACTCGGGAGTAACCCGTCATGCAACTCACAAGAGAAGTCGTATGGATCGACGCAAAGTTCACGGACATCATCCGAAGTATAGTGTCCCTATCACTCTTGTTGTGCTTGACAGCAGCGTCCATGAGCCAGGACAGGAAGTCAAACTGGACGTTGAAGCCAATCAGAAGAAACGATCTTCAAAAGATAGGTAGATACGCACAGGTTTCTCGTATCCCTCGCCGAACTTCTTCTCCATCTCCCTCCTCTCGTCAATCAAGGGTTGAGTAAATGCTGTGATTTGCCTGAATCGTTTAGGGATAGGCGACACCAGTCTGTGGACGAGTCTGGTGGCGAATAAAAACTCGTTATCAGTAGAGGCACGTTGGTAGCTTCTACGGGACATACTTTCGGAGGAAAGCAGGTACAGCGAGCAAGACGTGCGACATGACCACCACTTCGACGGCAAAATCAATGTTGGCATTGACAAACTCTTCATTCCGACCTAAAGTATTGAGCCGCGGTGAGCAATCATCGTCATGTATCCACGGATATAGAGAGGAGACGTACAAAGAGGCAGCCCGACCAAAATACGATTACTCACTCTTCCGACGATACCCATGATCGGTCTCGAGATTGAAAACTCTTTCCACTCTACGCGGCGTCGTTTCGTCAGTGATGCGTCACTTGAAGGACACGCAACATACACTCACCATCTTGGCCATCCTCCTCGTTGAACGGGAACGCATCTTCAAACGCCGGAATGGCTTCCTCGTGCACGATCGGGATCAAGTCCCCTAGTGACCTGTTCAAAATGTTCTGGATAACGGGTACTTGAATGTTATCTCCAATTTCGTCGGTGAAGAGTGTTAGCTTTGCTACCCAGAACTGTGGGGTCGATGAAGAGCACATTCGAATTGAGCATAGGACAAACCAACGACTCGTAGGGAGTCCACGCACCTCGTTTGCGGCCTGGATCGACGACAAATGCTTATCCGAGACACGCACAACATCGGCGTAGTATTGTGGCCTTGCGGGGATGACGTTCCAACGCGAAAAATTGGGCACTTTGACGAACTTCGCGTTGGGTGGGATCTGCACCAGCACCGCGCCACATGCATGACCGTACCGACAATCATGATCATCATCAGGTTAAGATTTCGAAGGCGAGAAGGCAGCGAACCAATCAGCGGCTGTCATGACGTCTCGACAACCGACGAAATCACATACCGTGGCCCATTCCCTCTTCAAGAAGCCAGGAGGGTCAATTTGGAACCGGAGCGCAGACCAGTAAGACAGGATGGGGTTGCTGTATCCAAGACTTGGGATGTGCGACAGCTGCCATACAAGTAGCACAAACGGTGAGTTGACAGGAGGAGAGTGACGCGCAGAATTGCTTACCTTCTTAGTTTCGCCAAACGTCCAGACCAGAAGATTGACGGAGAACAAAACCAGAAGGAGGAGGGGGATATTCGAAGAGGTCAAGGCCTCCGGGAGAATAGGACTCGTGGCCATCGTGAGCCAGAAACTCGGGCTTCGAGGGTTCTATCAGAGCTGTAGCCTTGCAAGCACCCGCCGCTGGAGACGATAAGCTTTCTGGCAGTAAAGTGAGTACCTTTAGAAGCACTCACCAGTAGACTATCAGAGTTCGGAATAGCTTCGATCCTCTGTCGCACAGAGGTCTCGAGGAAGCTTAGGTATATGGGTGTGGTATTGACGAAAGAGTGAAGAGGAGGGGGTTCTTGAGAAGCAGGCTCCAGTGATAGTCGAGCCATTTTGTTAGAATCAGTGGCAAGGTTTGATCATCGAGTGATCCTGATTCCATGGGCATTCGCAATCAGCATCATGAGGATCAAACACTCCTCCCATCTCCGAGCAATGCGGTGGTACTTCCAAGCAAGGTCGAAGCTTCTGACGCTTGTCCGAGCGCTCTCGCACGCTGTCAAGACAAACCAAGTCAATATGTACTGGGGGTCAGCTGGAGTGCTTTGAATCGACCTGGCGAGCAGAGGATTCAGAGAAGGAGGCTCGAAAGAGATCTAGCAAGAGATGTACTCAATACCTTTCAATAACGCAACCCTTTGGGGCTCATGTAATTGTGCTTATACACTGACCGATGGACTAAAGATGAAATGTTGCCAACAACGAAGTGTCGTCCGTTCACGCTTTCATCCATCAACTGAGATCAAGACCACATACGTACACTTTCAGCTTATCAGACGCCCGATACCTTTCTACGCTTCATCACGCTGACTGGCAAAGAGATAATCTTTCTCGAACGTTACTGAGTGGTCCAGGTAGCCCGTGTAGAGCCGTGTAGGCCCATATTCCCAGTGGTGTGGGTCCTTTCAGCAGCCGCCCAGCGTATTTATATAACTTCCCGGAGCGCTTGTCGGAGCATTCAGAATCATTGACCAATCGTTGACAGTAAGTCCGTCCCAGCCGCTTGATGCCCTTGCTTGCAACCCTACCCTACCCTCACCCTCACCCTTGTTCATCCTCCGGAATGCGTCACCATCGATAGGCTATAACCACCACCAAGGTTCGTATCTCGAGTGCTCTCGCCTGTCGCTGGTCTTTTCCATCCGGCGATCATCCATCTGCAATCTGTCATGATCTGTCAACTTGCCATGGGACGAGCAGAAGAACATCGTGAAAACGGGAAGTGGGAGGTGCTGTTGGGCCGAGATTGTTCACTTTTCATAGCAGAGGATGGGTCCACTCAGGTCCACGCCCAAGTCCGTGACGCCCTTCTTCGCCCACATAGATCACTGATACTCAAGTCACATTGAATGGATGGGTATTGGATGGGTACATAGTCCGGGACCACACCTCTAACATTACGGCAACATTCCAGAAAAACGACCTGGCCCTGAGGCGACCCATCCTTAATGGCATCACTGAGGCGATGAGCTTGACACACATGGAGCCCACAATTGGCCATTCAACTTGGACACAAGCTCTATCATGCCGCTTTACCCCGCATTTCATATGTCGCAAGGATCGGTGGCCATCCTCTCGCTGACAGCAGGATATGTTTATTTCTTGATACGCTCGTTCGGGGAGACGAAGAGGGTGCGTGTTTCCTGCTGGCCTACGGTCGCGCGCATCCTTGACTGACGATATCTCCTCAGCTCTCGCACATCCATAGTCTTGGTTTCAGCGATCCCATACTCTCGTATTGGTCTGCTCTTCGTTACGTGCTCGATCCTCCTGGGTTCCTTCGCAGAGAATGGCAAAAGGTGAGTTATCAGCTCCCCATACTAGTACGAGGGCACCGACGAACTCTTGTCTCCGTCACGTTTTGGCGCTCCCTAGATACCCCCGGACGTCAAATTCGTCAAAGTGCCCTCGTTCACACGTTGGACGGTGATGCCTACGGATTCTGGGCAGTACTCGGAAATCGTTCGTGCGCCAGACCGACTTGTTTCGGCTGGTAAAGCCATCGACGAGGTCAGTCCCCCAGATGCATTTTCAAGTGGGGAGCTACTAAAATCCCAAAAATATTTGGTGCTTTCTAGTATCTCCAAGCCGTATATACGCTTCATATGGATGAAGTACGAACTCCGCATCAAGTTGCTATTATCATGAACATATTGAATCGGTCCCTTGGAGAGCTCCTTCCACTGGTTCATCAAGAGACGGTTCTTGCGTTTGAGGAAGCTTTTCCACTGGAAGGAGATGGTCAGTGCTTGATATTTCGATTCTACACATCCCCATTCTTAGCGAATGGTTCACAGGTTGGAAATCTTTTACCATTTCGCGGCCAATCATGAACATCGTTGGGAGAATCAGCAACCGCGTTCTCGTCGGCCTACCACTCTGTAAGTTGAGGAGAGGTGGTTCGATTGTGTAACCTGTGAATTGACCTTCAGCTCCTAGGTCGTAACGAGGAATATATCAACGCCAACATTGACTTTGCAGTCGAGGTCATGATTATGGCCCATGTACTCGCCCTTGTTCCCGCTCCCTTGAGATCGTACGTGCTTTGCTGGCTACGATGATCGAAGGCTGGATTCTGACACGAGGCACCAGCTTCGTTAACCGGATCGTAACGCCTATCGAGGGCCGAGTCAAGCAAATCGCGAATTTCATCCAACCCGTGGTCGACGCTCGCAGAGCTGAGGAAGCCAGGTTGGGAGAGAGTTATGATAAACCGGTACGTCTTTACCAACGTTCTCCTATTGACGGTTCCTCATTATGTGGATCGCACAGTTCGATTTCTTGGAGTGGACCATGGATTCAGCGATCAAGCATGGGGAATCTGACAGGCAAATCGTCATTCGTATGATGTTGACGAATTTTGGCTCGATTCATACGACCTCACTTGTCAGTGTCAACTCTGCCTCTTCATTTGTCCAGCTAACGCGACAGAATATAGACGTTCACAAACGCCCTTCTCACACTCTTGGCCCATTCCCAATACATCGATCCTTTGCGAACAGAAATAGAGCAAGCCATCAAGGAAGAAGGCTGGACGAAAGCGGCGATGGACAAAATGGAATTGCTCGAAAGCTTTATGAAGGAAAGCCAGCGCGTCGATATCATCGGCGCAGGTAAGTCTGTTATTCTGACGTGCTCCCACCCAGCTCAAACAAACCTACCCTCAGTTCTCGGGAATCGTCTCGCAATTGGCGACCTCACACTCAACGGGGTGTTCATCCCCAAGGGCACGATGCTGGCTTCCAACATCCTCGACTCACATTTTTCCAAAGCCGCTTGGGGACCCGACTCACTCGAGTTTGACCCTTACCGATGCCTGAAGCTTCAGAAGGAATCTGGAAAGCCGATTGGGATCACCACGACGTCTCCTTTCGTGCTTACCTTTGGCCATGGCCGACATGCTTGCCCTGGACGTTATTTCGCCGCGCAGGAGATGAAATTGATGATGGCGTATACCCTGGTTCATTATGATATCAAGCTGGATTCTCGTACTGGGGAAAGACCAAAGAATTGGTGGATCGGGAATAATTGTATGCCTGATCCTAGAGCCAAGATTCTCTTGAGGAGGAGGCGGAAGGCCGAGTTTGAGTGAGAGGTTGAGAAACCGCACAGGTTAGAATGCAGTCTATCGTAGCTACAGAGACCTGACTTTGTACAAGGAGCAAGGAATACAGTTCCTGGACTCTTAGTCCAGGTTTGACATGTTGTTCGGTTTTGAAAAAACGCGCTACATTTTTTTCCTTATTAGGAAGAATTTCACGTGACTATGAGTCATCGCCTCCTGATCCTTGCTAGACGGATCATTGTGAATCCATATCTCCGAGGTTGGGCTGCGGGCAACATTCTCGACACAACACCCCCCACAGGGAGGTGTTGAGTGTTAGTATTAGTCTGACTCAATCTGGGTACTTAGATCTGTGGTCTCTGGGGCCATCAAGGTCAAAGGCTGCTGTCTACGTCGCTTGATGTTGCCAGGCTTGCCATCTCTATCATGGCCCAATTTTGTCGTGAAACAGTCAGGCTGGTAACTTACTCTAGTAAGCTACTTACATGCCCGAGTTTGATCTCGCACCTGAGGCCTTTGAGGGTCGGCCTCTCCCATGCGGCCATGCCTACGCAATTGCAAGTGTGCTGTTAGCCCCCAACCTACCGGTGTGCACTGATTGATAACGTATTTCGAGCATAAAAATTAAAACTAACGGCGCAAGCGCGAGCCTGCCAAGGCCGGGCGTCAGCGAGCGCCGCTTTTATGCCCACTTTCAAGGGAGCACATGGTGCTGCAGGACAGTCATACATACTGTAGCAAGTTCAACACTTAATAAATCAGGGAGCAAGCAAACCGGAGTCCAGGTGCGCCCGGATGGGCTATTCTATATCTATTGCTCTACGCTCGACGGAAGTTGTTCAGTTAGTGAGGCTTGAGGTGCCGCCGCAAAGCCGGCCTCGGATCAGGATCGGGGCCAGATTTGTCGCCTTCGGTGGCAGGGCCCGGCTCCACTGCCAGTTCGTTCCTTCTGCGTCTTCCTCTCCCAGAATCTAGCAAGGCAAACTTTGCCTTGTCATCCTTCGAAATGGCTCAAAGCGTCCTAGGCGAGCCATACTTATCGCGTTCATACCATGAAAACTTAAATAACTCAATGCACAGACAGATCGATGTGGGGAAGACATTAAAACTTTCTTCGTAAACTGGGGGTTGGGAGGCTCAGAAACAGCCCTTGCTGTGTCAAGATCAGCAGCGGAAGAGCATACACAGCACGTCGTCAAAGACGGCGGAAAACGCCTTTTCTCCCGACCTGTATATCATTACTCGTTCGAAAACTGCTGATGGGGTTTGCATGGTGTAAGGGATCGTGTATGCTGTAAAAGTCACGCTGACTATATGCACAGGTTGCTGGGCGTCTATCGAACATCACAGCCTTTAGGGCCCTTGTGCATAAAGCATGCTAACAGGATGTGGACAGCTCATCGCTTGCTTCCTCCCACCATCCCCAACCCCTCCCCCGTTGAGCGATGCCCAAGGTGCCCAAGCCCCGAGCCCGGGCCACTCCACGTTTTAAGACGGGGGGCAGCGGTTGCTCAGTCTCTGGGCGGCGAACTCCAAATGGCACTCAGGATGCGAATGCATCTTTGTCGCGGAACCTTCTCCCCAAATCCCATTCTCAGCATTCCTCTCCCGTACTCCCTGGGGCGTACAGTGTCCGACCCAGGAGCAGCGGCCCTCGGCGTCAACCAGTACCATCCTCTCATCTTCCACAGGCAGCTAGGCCTTCGTTGCTATCCTCTCCCTCAAGTACATCGATCCTTTCTGGTGCACACGATTTTGAAATGAGGGACCTTGTGCATGCACCTGCTGCACTTCGTGTTGACATCGTCAACGAAGAGTTAGTCCAATACGATGTGATGTACACTGGTGCGTTCATTCGAGGAGTGGAGGCACGTTCGAAGTTACTGACACGACGGCTTGTCAGACCCGGGATGGCTGGGCCCAACAGCGCATGAACCTCATGGTGCAACATGGATGCCTACAAGGGACTACATCAATGCGCCCAATGCTACCCAGATCAACGTGTTCCGCCAAGGTGCGACGTCAAGTTATATGACCTCGAACCCAGACAACTGACAGTACGCCATGGTCAGGAGCGCTCCTGGACACGCTTCCGAAGCACCCGGAGATGAGCTCAAAGCTAGCGGAGTACCTACCTGACAGTCGGCAGCCGGAGGTCAAGGAGCTCTGCGAGCGGGAGTCAAGTGGGACGGACCTCGTGCTGTGCATCCATGGCCCGGCTGGCATAGGGAAAACGACGCTTGCTGGCCACCTCTGCGACGGGTTTCGGTCCGCGGGTCGGCTTGCCGCCTCGATTTTCTTGGGTGCCGTCGCGACGACCACGTCAGGGCCCGAGGCTATCATCAAAATGGCTGCTCGAGAGATCGGGTTGAACCACCCGAGGGCGATACCGAAGATCGTGGAGGCGATAAATAGGTACCATGGGACTTCGTTGGAGACCCACTTGCAGAAGTACATCGTCGAACCTTTGCAGTCATTGCAGCACCCCCGACCCTTCATCATCATCATCGATGCTATGGACGAATGGCCTGATCACCCTATGTTCCTCAAATCCCTTGCTTCCCTCAACGCGCAGAGTGATATCGTCAAATTCATCCTCACGGATCGTTTGAATCCG